>DWDT01005706.1:0-10229 GCA_018245595.1 Microceris scylla
CAATAGGCTCACCACCTATTCCATGGGACTTAACGTAACTGGTGAAACGTGGGAGTGTTCTGCATTCCTCTGCCTACTCCTTCGGGGATTACGGGCGTGAAGTTACGTTTTATTTATTAAAATTGTGTGTGCACTGATGAGACGTCGGGGGAAGTTCGATAGCCTTTTAACATTAGGTATGAAAATTATGTAGGTAATGAAGAAAAGCCGAGACAAAGCTACCTGTGGACTAGTTGGGTTAAGCCCACGTCCAGCGGTGGTCTGATATAGGGTGATATGTGAACAGTCGTCACATTTTTTGATTTCAAAGTTTTGATTTTATCACAATAAAATATGTTTTCATTTCGTTTATTACGCAACAGTCGGTTTCTTAAAATCTTTATGCTGTGTTCGCGAATATTTTCTATTTTAGTAATACTTTCTTTTTTCTAGCACTTTATATATATTTTGTGCTTCGTAGTACTGTAATATTATTTATTTCTAAAAGCAAGTGCACGGCTCACACGTGGCTTGTTTGAATACATGTAGAATGTTGGTTAACGTTTTAGTGACGAAATTGAAATAGTTTTCACTCCACGTTATGCCTTTCTACGTACTAGTATATCTCTAAAACAATGGCAGCTATAAGAGTATGTATTAATACCTAATAGATATTTATAAGGATATGTTACGTTTAATGATTTGATACCGTGTACGGTTCACCACCTATGGCATGGTGAGGCGCCAACTTTACTGGTGAAACGTAATTACAGGCGTGATTTACACTTGTCTATTGCGGATTTAAATTTGAAGTGAATTTTATTAAGAATATCTACAATATGCAGACAAATATGCACTATTGACACTAATTAAATAAAAAAGAAAACCTAGCTACCACACCATTTGTTTACTTAGTACTCAAGTGGTCCTCAAGTTTTTAATCACCTTTATAACTTATTTTAATAAATTATACCAATATTTCTAATAATGCTATAATATAATATAACTACGAAACTTAGAATGTCTCACTTTAGTTTGAGTAAAAGTCCAAAGTATTTTTCATCTGCATTATTATCAAAACCTCAATGGAAATAATCTGATATAGGTATAATTGGGCACTAGGGAACAGTCCCAAGTAGATATTTTATCAGAAATAAAAAGGAAACAAAATATTATGAGTACAGAAGAAAAAAACAAACACAGGTGACTAGTCAGAAAAAGTTTTTTTTAATTGTATCCAGTTATATGTATGGTCGGTCATGTAGGTACATATGTAAATATAGTAGACGTCCATTTCAAATGATGCGAAGTTTAAACTATTTTCTGTTTCATCACGAAATTAATGACGACTTGTAAACAATACTATTTACTTAAAAATCACTGATATTTTAAATAGTTTCTAAAAAGGTTTAAATTAAGTAATGGAAAATCTATGGGAATTATCTAGATAGCTGTGAAAGCAACATTATATACATATGTATGTTAAAACTTAAAATAAAATTATTAAGAGTTTTATAGTTGATCTTAAATATCAGTATTACGAATATTACGATAAGACTGAAAATACAAGTATTTCGCATATTATGTTTAAATTCTGATAAAATTATTACGTGTATCAGGTTTAAATTAAATACACAAAAAATATTCATTTTATAATTAAACTATATACATACATACTCGTATATATTATGTGCAATTACGCGTATTATGGTTAAATTTCTATATATTTATTATTACGCCTATAATTTAAGTTAAATTAAAATTATAACAAATGTTACTATGAAAGGTGTATGCAAAATATTGTCCTTATCATATTTTCTTGATAGCCGGCTTGACGAGGTATAAGCATGTAAGATACAATCCAGCTAGAAATTCATGGGCGATTAGTTTTCAAACACTTCATTGAGCCAAGCTAGTTTAGATTTAATTTACAGCCAGCTAATGGTGTTCAATATGTTGGAACGTAGCATCGCTTTACAAACCTCCCCTAACCTTGCGTACGTGTAACTTGAACCCATGTGTAATTTTAAATTGTGAATAATGTCTTTTCTCATCGACTTTTACGCTTCATCACTGTTAAATGCCTCAGTATTTAAATTCGGCTTATGCATCCACATCTCGCGATTAGCGAGACGCACCCAATGGCTGTTTCCATCAAGAGGCATCTTGTAAAATAGTTACACTGTAGTGCCATTTACTACATATTTGAAATATTTTTTGGTGCACAGGACTTGCGTTGACGAGCGCAACGGTTCTGTGTCCGACCCGGAGTCCGAGGAAGAGAACGAGGAAGGTGACTACACCGTGTATGAGTGCCCTGGATTCGCGACTGTAAGTTATTTATTAATATTGTTATCGTCATTGTAATAAAGTGTTCATCAATATTCGTAAATTACTTATATTTTTGTTTTGTAAAGAGTTTGGTTTCCTTGAGTCGTAGAGGTAGTCGAAGAGTTCATTCTATATTAACTAATTCAGCATTGAGTTGTAAAAATAATTGCTGGCAGCTAATATCCATGCAGTTTTTTACAAATTCATTGTTTGTGATATTTTTTGAATCATAATAATGGACAGTTTTGGGGCAGTATTTTATCTACAGTTAAGAAATTATGGTATTGAAAAACTAATTCCACTAGTATTTGTTTTTTCACGTCCGCCGTTTGCTTTGCTTTCATTGGAAAAGTGTATTTGCTCGGTCAGCATTACCTTCGTCGGGTGATCATCTCTAATCTTGATTAGTTTGTTTGTGCAACTGGTTTGCTGATCACGCCAGTTCCGAATCAATATTGGACGTCAATTAGGATTTCCTGATGCTTCAGCACAAACCACAAACCCAAAGTTGGTGAACTGCTTGCAACTTCTTACAGTTTCAGAACTAGTTTTCAGATTAAATGTTCGACAAAATTGGTACATTGTAACACGTACCGAAGCGTGAATTGAAAATGATTAATTAATTAATGAACGGTTAAAACGGTTTTGAATACTTAATGGTTGTCGGTCATTGATCGAAATACCGTTCATTTCATACGCCTCTGGATTCAGTACAATGTTTATTGTAGTGAGTTGAATCTAATCGCAATGGTAGTAAGTATAGTAATGTGTGGTTATCGGTGGCAACAGAGATATGTCCATCGGCGCTACACTAGAATATTTTTGATTTTTTTAAACACAAGTGATTTAATGTATTTTGTATATTTTTGTATCTATATGTTATCAATAAATGTTAGAGATAAAAAGAAGGCATGTACCGCCAAACCGTCATGTATTTGAATTATTAATAGTAGATGATCTAGGGGCCGACTAGTTTCGGACCTAACCGAGGTATCTGTTTATAAACTGTTGCTAATTGGAGCTTAGAAGACCGAAAAATATACATTAAATAAAGCGGTATTAATTACCTTTGTATATTTCTAAAAAAATCACCTACACTCTAAAATCACTCTTAAACTTTTAAAATTTTCATCAGAACTAGTCAAAGTTATATCTCATATACGACTGGGTGGCATTTTTCAGACTGGCGCAATGGAAGTGAAGAATCCCTTGTTTACCGACGACCAGACTCCCGCGACTCCCGGAAAATGCGAGCTGGTGGAACCCCAGCCTAAGGAATAGTTTCTGCCCTTCACGCTCTCTGCCTTCCAAAGACAGGCTAAGCGTATATTCAGGCCCCAGACTATTATAGTAAAGGTTACACCAGATTACATTTATTCACACTCATCAGTGTTTTGAAGGAAGGTAATACATAGTTACTAATATTCATAGTAATAAAACACCATACCAATACACTATATCGTAACTATTGTAGTCTGGAATATACGCTCAGCTTTTGACCACCTCATATTATTATTGGACTATTACGCAACCATAACTGTACGATGCTAAGCTTTGTTTACGTACTAACTTTAGTTTTATTAGATATATGGGATATAAAATAAAAAAAAATAAAAAAAAAATCATCATCATCTTCATGTTCAATCATCATCATCTTCATCTTCATAAACGTGCAATTGAAGAGTTAGAGTTACTACCAGATTTTTTGTGATGTGACCTACTGTCCGGTTTAAAATATATTTATTAACGGGACTTGTATTATAGGAAAAATAATGAATATTATGGTATCAACTGTAACCTTCTTTAATAACAAAATTTACTGCACATAAAGTATTTTAAAAATAATAGCACAGCCATTTAAATTTAATCAAAAACTGGAAGTAATTTAAATAATCACGTCAAAATTTTTTCGCTAATTCTATTCACTGTATCCACAATAGAAAAAACATTGGCTCGCGTTTTTATTGGAAGCAAATTTATCAATATATTAACAATACTACACGTCCGGTACGAATTACTCACAAACTATATGTTGTACAGCTTCTGTATGCAAGCACATATTATATACAGTTCACTTGGATGCGTTCGTTTCTGATGATAAACACTGCTTAATATTTGCTGAAACAAACTACTTTATGCAATGATACATAAAAATACCTTTACACTTACTGCTTCTACACAAACATCTTCGAAAGTTTCGCCGTCGTTGCAATTTGTTTTGATCCGATGTTAATATAACAAGAAATACAAAAAAAACACGATTCTGTTACCGGTCATATCAGTTTCGTAGATATGAGCAGATTAGAATTTTGACCGGGGAGGACTTAACTATTAGGAAAACGCTTCAAAAAATGGTTGGAGTCCACCGCCGGCGCGGGGCGGGGCGCCGGCGTGCGAATATTCGTTCGTACTATGGCTGAAAATATTTTATTAAATTATTAGCATTGCGTCTAAATATTAAAATGCATTAACATTTCAGACTGAACGATTAAAACAACATTTCTGTCATTTATTTTGAAATCTATTTTGTTATATGTAAATGATTATACCTATTATAAACGAAAGGACGTCAAATTCGGAGTAATTCACTTTACAAATATTGAAAAAATAAAATTATTTTACAAAAAATAAACACTTTGCGCAAACAGTAAGCATTATGTACTAGGTATGTACGACATATTCATGCTCGTTTGAATTACATCTATTTAATGCACTGTACCATTTACAATTAAAACAGACCGAGTGCGCTTGAATTAAATCCGCTTATAACACTGTATGTTAACATTTGTGGTTAAAACACTAATTGGTATTAAATACAAATCCTTACGGTATCCGTTTGAATTGGAATGTTTGTAACAACATTATACGCAGGGTTTGTGATTAAAACAGTTAGAACTGGGCCGTGACAGCGTGTCCAAGTACGTTTAAATTTAAAATTTTGAACATTTTACGACAGCCAATGAAGGTTTTCAAATAAAAACGTTACAGTTTGCATTAGACGTTCGTACGCGCTAGAATCACTTTTGAATTTCTCAGAATTATTAACCATAACAAATAGTAATATAACATCTGAAACTTCATATTGACATCAAATAAAATTATTCGACAAAGTAATATTTGTAAAGGGTCACTGATCAAGAGTGTGGAAGCTTATCTTTAAAATTCATCTGTTATACATTTTTAACCAATTGCCTCCTTAATCATATTTATCTGTCAGTGTATAAAGTACCATATAAAATAAATTCTTTTTGGAAAATGTTTCTAAATGATAAAGTATACATTTCTATTTAGACTTTACCTAACGACGTGAACTTAATTTTGACACGATTTTTTTATCTGTACCAAAAGAGCTGATCTTAAACATATCTTTTACAAAAACTAAAGCGACGATCACATTTCATCGTTACATATGGTGGTGGGTATTTTAAGTTCATTTATTTTAATTTCCATAAAGGTGGCGGTTAATTGTTAAACTTTTTCATTATTCGGTGGCGGGTTGGTAGGCGTTAAAAAATGTTTTGCAATAGAATGGCTGTTGATTTTTATACTTATGTAATTACCAATTATTTGTTTTAAAAAACTTAATTTTTGATTTGTAAATTGTATTGACTATTATTGTTAAATATATAACTACACTACTAACTATGATGTAGCAGCGATAAGTTCATCCTGAAGCCCTGTTCGAAATTTAGACATTATTTAAGAAAAAAATACATATTTACCCTTTATTATACAACAGTTACTTATATAAAATTAAGATGAAATACTGTATTTTTATCATCTAGGTATATAAGGACAATCATTATATTATACAGATATATACATATACATATTTACACACGCACACACACAAACCCCGCGCATATATATATATATATATACATATATTTACATACACACACGCGCACAGCGCTCAGATCCGAGATATATATACATGTATATATATATACACATATATATATCAGTGGTACACATGGCCGATTGATTACGCTGACACCATATGTGGCTTAATGTTTTTCGAAGTATTATATAAAATAAATAGAAAGAAAACGTTACATAACTAAAAATCTAAACAATCCAATGTCTAACTCGTATATGTAATTCGGTTTCAATATCGGGAAACTGACAGAACTATCACATACTGTAATTCATTCGATATCTACAAACGAATTCAGTATATTTGAATCAAGTATGGCCAACTGAAGTCTTATTTTATTAATGTCAACTGTTTAAAATTATATTTATAACGAGGCAATGTACTTACGTCTACATTGAAATGAAGTCTACTCTTATCAAAAGCTTAAATAAAAATTCTCCAAAACTATCCCACAAGCGTACATCTATATAAATCATACAAATAAAGCCTACATATAACACATAAAATATTGAAGAAATATATTATTATCAAAATTGTATTCAATGAAATTAAATATTTAGGCGATATATCAAAACTACATAGTTCGTAAGATTCACGCGGTCCACACTAATTTTATCATTGGTCATTGTGTTCTGCATATGTTACCAGTTTCATTTGAAATAATAAATATATATACATATATATGTACTACACGAGGCAATGGCTGTTTCATTTATATACCCTTTCATACTTCCAAATATTTATTGTAGCATGCAGAGGTTCAGGTGATGCATTGGAATTGTTGATAAAAGTTAATTTTATCCTGTGCAAGAGTTATATAGTCACATATGTAAGCACTCCGCGTACTATTATTTCTAACAAAAATTTATATTCTAGAACTGGCTACGAATTTTCATGAATCGAAACTCCTGAAAGTTACGTATAAATTAAAGAAATTTTAAGGAAGTTTTGAACGAATACAGTTGCGAGCGTGCGACTTTTCAATTTTGTATTTCATAGACAAACTCTTAATCTCATTAAAATTACAATTTTAACCCGCGAAATATTTTTAAAGTAGAGGATATTCGTTAGTTTTCCCATACGAGTAGCTCCTGTGGTGTGATGGTAGCACGCTCGAGCTCGCTCTGAGAAACTGTTCGAACTCATCTGGGGGCATAAATACAATGTGGAATCTATTTTGCTGAATTGTTTTACTCTAATTTTAATTCTAATTTTATAATTTTGGTAGTTAGCTTTATATACAATATATATTATGTACTTTTTTACATAATTTTTAGTACTGCATTAAAGGTATTGTAAAAGTAGGGGGTGTACTACATACAATTTGTACTGTAAAACTTTATGTAATTTAATACAGCATTATTATTTAATTATACTAATACTATAATGCGACATCGGTCCACTACTCCACTTAGAGTTCTGTCGTGGATATGTTTTATATTAAATTAATTATTGAGACATTACTTTAGAAAACCGTTTGGTACTGACATCTATGCAGCCCGTATGGAACTGTCACTTTCCGGCCAGCTCTACAGAGGGCGGTATGTTATCAAGTATTGGTACATTTTCGTCTGTGGGGTTATGATAAGGCCTCTTCAAAACATAAAATGCTTACTGACATCTCGTCCGTTCGTACAGATGGCGTTGGCTAATGGTTCGATAGATATTTAACAAACAATATACATATTATTGAAAATCATTGCTAGAAATAACATTTTTTTACATAATTATATAAATGATTACTGAAATCAAATTATGTCTTCAAACTGTCAATTGTCGACATTTCAACCATGCCCCGGCTGGACTCTAACCACCGACCATTGGTTACAAGTTGCAATAAATATAATATGTTCTTTAAAATAAACAAGAACGTTCTCGTAATCTACTATAGGGCACCTTTTCAAAAATGCTTGTGTCTTAGCATTATCCGACAAATTCAGTAGGATCGTGGAAATTCCTAAGCTAAGTTTTTTAACCAATAATCTTATGTAACCATAACCCTGTCGATGTATTTGTACGAGTGAGAACGAGTAACTTGTTCATAAAAAATATACAGGAGATAAGAAGTGGAAAAGTACACGGAACTCATAGTACCGTATATTCGCACCGAACGTTCTAGCAGAAAATTCAATCACGGTTCCAGAGCCAGACACTCGTTATTGATTTAGCGAATATGTATTGACGCATGCGCTCACCTCAGTCTCCAAGAGAAGGTTATTCTGAACTAACAATAATGCCTAAATTCATATTTCAATATTTTGTGCAATCTGTTATTTAATAACTAAGCTATTCATGTCAATTTGGACTTAAGAAATATTCACCAACACCTTGTACTGATGCTTTTGTAAGAAAAACGTGGAATACCAAATTAATCAATTGTAATTTCACATTAATTTTATTAATAAAATATTAATTGGTTCTTTGAATATAACTATACCAATATCGTCGTATTTTTTTTAGCGCCACGCTATCCTCGATAGTCTTGTTGTTGTTTTATATAGTTTGAGTTATATAATTTTATATAGCTAATGATATTTATAATTATCATCAACATCAACCTATAATCATTGCGCTAATGGACATGTTACCTCAATAAAATAAGCAATAAATACCTACAATGAAAAAAGCGGGGCCGGTCATGCTAACCAAGCGTGAGTTGCACTATTTCACTGATAACTGTGAACAGTGTAGGCTTGCTTCATGGTTTCAGTCAGGTATATTTAATAACGTAGCTTTTAGTAAAAGGGTAGACAAAGGAATTGTACAGTGCCACGTTTTACCAGTTAGGTTTAATTCGCACAATAGAATATATGATGAGCCTATAACCATACAACTGGCACCAATTCAAACTCCCAGTCATTACAAGTGAATGAATGATGAAAAACACAAAGTCATTTTGCGAAGTCAGAAATTAGGATTCGAACTATAAGCTTGCGAAATGGATCATCATCATCACTATCAGCCTACTTCCGTCCACTGCTCGACGTATGTAGGTAACCAGCCCACTGCCACTTCAATTGGCTAACTCTTCGGGCTATGTCGATAACTTTCGTTCGCTGTCAGATCGTCTCATTTCGGATTTGATCCTTCAGAGAGATGCCGAGCATAGCCCGCAAGCGAATATTAAGTTCTATTACGTCTTCTCTTTTTTTTATAACATTCATTGCGAAATTAATGTAACTTCATATAACTAGTATTACATTGTTAAATAGAAATTAAGAGCTAGAAGTAGTACCTATTTAAAGTCCTGTAATTATCTTACGAGATAGCCTAGTGGTTAAGTGGTGGCTAAGTGGTTAAGAATTTAGCCTCTTACTCCGGGGATGCTGAGTTCAAATCCATGGCGTGCACCTCTTTACAAAAGTGCGTTTTAAATCTAAATATCACTTGCTAGTGTCGCTTCTATTCAGAATAATACCGCTGCTAGGTAACGTGCTAGTGGGGGCTCGCAAATAGATTGGATGTGGGTGTTTTACCACCCGTCAGCTTCATTCTCCTACTCCGTTCAGGGGTGACTTCCAATACGGGGTTCACAAAATGACGCAGTACGCCATGCGCAGTAGGATTCACTGATGCCAATTGCATAGCTCATAGCGAGTTTCTAGAATAACCTTTAGCGAAAATATATTTAAGACACATCACATAGTGGTTTAGAATTCAGCCTCCCGATCCGACGGTCCTAAGTTCGAATCATGTGCTGGACTTCTTCAAGAAAAATATGTTTTAAGATTAAATTTCGTTTTCTGTTCCGTATGAAAATATTGTAAGAAAAACTGCACACCATAATCTCCATAATATTCACTATGGTGTGTGAAGTATGCCTACTGCAGTATGCTGGCGTGGAAGATTATAGCGTTAGCCTTTCTTATTTCCAGAAAAGACCCGAGTCTATACGTGATAGATGTATGAAAATCTCGAATCTCGAAAATCTGAATTTAGCTAATTTATTCCTCAATACACGAAGCTTGATCCTTAATAATCATTTACGTATATGTAAGGAAACACGATATTTTCCAATATAAGGATATGAACATCCTATAAC
>DWDT01005707.1:0-10229 GCA_018245595.1 Microceris scylla
TTGACTCTTCTACTTGTAAATAGGCCCAGTATGTTGAGAACCAAATTTCATCTTTACATACGTGACGTGTCTCTTCTACATTCATAACTTTCATCGAACATTATTAAACATTTACCTAATGTAATTATTTATTATATATGTAATTAAAATATATTGTGACATAAAATAGAAATGTTACTGAGCTTCATTTATTTCACCATCTGAAGATATTTTTTTTATTATGGTATAAAAAACTTAAAGCCATTCAGCACATGAATATTTTATCTCCAATGTCTCCGTCCTTGGTACTTAACTTATCTGCGCAGTCTCGCACATCTGTTGTCTAACGAGCCTACTTCCTTCCTCAAAACGCCTAAATTTCGCACAACCCTTATTTTTATGACCATAAAGTCGAAAATATTTAACTCTTTCTAATCGGAACATCTGCCCAAAATGTCTCACAGATAACTAAAACAATTTTGTATCTGTGGTGCGCACTAATGACGTTTGGCGCGAACATTTGGCGCCGATTTTTTTTGTTTTTATCTTCTTCTTTCTCTTTTATTGACAAAGAACCTCACACGTTGACATGACATAATAATTAATTTATCGGCAATTTTTTTTAATTAGCCAGTTAATTACTAGATATGATTAATTGCGAAATATTTGTTATAAAGTTAAGAAACCTTAAAATTTTACGTCTAATTGGCACCTACGTACGAAATCAAAATCAGAAGTCGTTTAGTTTTGTTTTCCTTTAAGTTTTAATCATCTAATTTAGGACGTATTGTGGGTAACCACACGTTTACTTTTTACTTTCTATTTCACTTAAATTCGTAAATTGCGGTCGGTTTAATAAAATATTTACCTGTGCTTAGGTAGTAATGTACCTATATATAAAGTCGCTTTTTATACCTACATTGAATACCTATTATTTAATAAAGACCCTATACTTATTTCGACTTTTAAAATTGAAGTCATAATATGAAATTAGTTTACAATGTGCGCACCTTAGCGAATAGGTATGATGATTATTGTATAAGTACTAAACATCAGATAATATGTATGAGTAATCAGTGGTCATCTTACCTACTTATTGCAAACATAAAAACTTTTAAACTGTCTCTACATACATACCTACTAAAATTTATAACCCTGGTAACATTATAACAGAAAAACTGCAGTTAATTGGAACTGGAATCGTAAATGATGTAGTCTTATTTTTTATTCATTTTCTAAAGAGATCTGATCCAGTTTAATTGAGGTCTGCTTTGTCAAAATACTTATAATAAAAGAGAATTAACGTGTTTCGATTTACACACATAAAAGCTTAATTAGACATTCACTTACCTACAACTTGTAGGTAATTATAAAACCGCTGTACAATTATCTCGCGCTACGGCCGCGTGTAGGTACCTACCTATCTATATAAAAATGTTTAAACGTCTATCTCATGTACCAGATAAAACCTGCACTGGTCAAAAAAAAAACAAATTCTTAAACGTTAAATATCATACTGAAATCGAGTCGAGTTCAAAAACAAACTACCTAAAACACCAAAGATTAACATGACTAGATTAAAAAAAATAAGGCCAGAAAAGAGGCAGCGGATCAGAACCATAAATCATGCTCATTATATTCGAACAGGATTATTTTTTACCGAAGAAAATGTTCAAAAAAGCATCAAAAGGCTATAAGGGGGTCGCCATTTTGTGAGGGTATAGTCGATTAGGGCGGGAAAATGGGAAGCTGTCGGCCAATGGGTGGGACGAATTTGAAAAGGCGTTCTAAAACCGAACCAATCGTGGTGGAGGCTGGTCCACTCATGCGCTTTGGCGTCGATCCATAGAATTATAGATATAGTACGGCAGTGTGGGCTTGGCCTCAGCCGTGGAAGGATGTGTGTGACGGTCCACAAACAATTTTTTTTGATAAAAATATGTCGATGTGCCTGAGGACAGAATTTAGTGTTGTAATATATAGCGTATAGAACAGTTACAGTGCTTTGTGAGAGAACATTTGTGTTTTAAACCGAACACTTGTTAAATATTACTTTGGGTAATTCAATACTTTGACTGAGTTATTTCTTAATATATTTTAGCTGGCGGCTCAACAAAAAATAAAATTTAAATTTACGTATGTTGAATTCTTAAAAACTACTCAATTTGTGTTGTAACGAAGCAAATTGAGTTTGATACCGCTTGTGAGGCAAGCGGTGGTCGGTGCTCCACGGTTCCCTTCATCATCAGGGATGGTGATGGCCAGCGGGGGTGGTGGCGGGCTCGTGCAGTCCCCACCCGACATGCTGCATCACCACAACATCATGGATGCCTCCTCGCACGTCGAAATGATGCCCAGTAAGTACCTATTGATAAAAAATAATTCCTCAAGAAATATCATTTGTGAATAGTAAATAAAGTTTTAAAAGAAAATCTATATTGAACAGAATGTTTTTATGAACAAGTAATCAACATTAAATTTGTGGCAAATTTTACCTTCTGCGGCAAAAGTCAAACTAAAGTAGTAAAGCAGCGATGCTAGCGTACAAATAGTATTCGAAGTGTAATATTTAAAAGTCTTATAATTTTTTTATATCCCATTTACATTACAACTTTCCAAAGAATTATAGGCTTTTTCTGCAATGTAGGTGAATTAATTTTCAATTGTGTCTTAAACTAGTGACGTTTATTTGAAATGTAGGTAGGTATGTGTATTGTAGATTATGAAAAAATGCAAATTTGTAGTTTTGAAAGCGAACTTGAATTGAGAATTAATCGATTGTGACAAACATGTCAAATTTGTTAGATATTGTTGTTATAACAAAATAGTAGAATAGTCAAGATATTTAATATCCTCTACGAGGGCAGAGAGACACTTAGTGCTAGGCTGTTAGGACGGCAAAGGGATACCACTAGATTCAGAAGGCCTGGGACCGGGCGGAATGGTAGGCCTAAGTCTAGCAGTGGATTTGCAAAGGCTGATGGACGGATGAAAAACATTGTGAATATTTACTTTATATCCACGCAAGTTATTATTAAGTAGGTACTTTATTGTACCTGTTTTATTAATAATGTATTTGAGAACACACAATTAAAAACACATAAATACAGCGTCACGTAAAAACAACAAAATGATAAAAAAATCTAGCTACTTAATGTTGCATGAATAACGGGTTTAAGATATTATTACAAACATCCACCTAACAAGATGTTGCATATAATGTGCATATTAAAAACGATAAAATAAAAACATAGATAAGAAAAGTGGTGATAACTGAGAATAATATTATAATTTATAATAAACACATTTCATAAAATTACATTACTTATACAAAAAGATTTGTGTAAAAAGTAATGTGCCTTATAAATATTGTTAATGGTCCAGTTTAAGACATTAAATCTAATTAAAGAGCTCGGTTTCATTAGCATTTTATATTCTGTGCTAGAAATAAAAAGAAATAACAAAGAAATATGTTAGCCATGTAATAAAAAAATATTATTAAGTTTCTAAATATAGTATATTTTTATAGGTAATTTAACATTCGTTACATATTAGACCATAGCCGTAATGATATTAATTAAAAACATGAAAACTTCTGTTAAGCAGCGGCCCATATACCTAATCGTATAAATTAAGGCTTTATTTGTGGAACAGAAAGTAAAGGGGATGGACATTTTTTCGTTTTTTTTCTTCTATAAACATTAATTCCTATAATTAAATAGAATAATAAGACTAAAAATAATTTTCTAAATATGAATTAAATTTACAGATATTTTGAAATAAACGAAATTTGAACTCGTCATGTGACACAAGCCGATCAATGTTTGCATGTATTTCAATAATAAAGGAATGATATATAAACATGCGATGTGTAAGGCTCTTAATAGCTTTAGTCGAAGGCTCATTACTTTTATATTCGCCATTTTTGTTAGTTCCAACTGTGTAAAGCCTTCTTAATTATGTTTTTCTTCATCATTACAACGATTGATACCTATTTAGGTAGAAAATAGCGAAAGCTTTGGAAAATAAGACAAGCGTATCATGGACTTGAACCCCAGACTTGCATGGGGCGGCTGAAATGTAAACCACTAGACCATCGCTCAGTCGCCCACTTGGCCGTTATTAAATTACAATAATCCATCTATCCAGACGTTCGCTAATCAAATTCTCAAAATCCATCCAATCTTGAATAAACTTAACCAATAAACGTAATGCAAGGGGTCGCCTGATTGATTTACAAACGGGGGTTGAAACTACCCCGCATTATTTCTGCTAATGCAAGCGCAACCGACCATTAGAGGGTTGCGATTTATGGGCCTTTTTTGGTTTTCATGAAAAGTTTTATTTACGAACCAGAGAGTGATTGAAGTAACAAATAGTAATTTGGACTTTTTTAAATTTAGAATTGTCATTTTGATGATATTTAAAATAAGCGGGTATCCTCTGTAATTACTATCAAAGTTATAGAACTGCGATAGAGTTTTTATCACTAACTACATGACGTCAAATAAAATAAATACTAAAATGTATCTAAGAAAAATATTTAATGACCGTACAAGACTTTACGCTGAGATACGAAAAATGAGTCAAATAAATATACCTATGGACTTTTCTGTAAGTAGTTTTTAAATTGTCTATAGGTATTACGAAAACTAGTATCGCGTAGGTCTATACTACATTCTTGTACCTACGATTTCGGAGATTACAGGCGTGATGTTACGTTTTACGAAAAATAGATACCTAGATAGACATCTAAACTTTATTATTAGTCGCATTCGAAGCTCTCCGAAAGCCGAATATATATACATCGATAAAAGTAAGTGAAGCTACGAAAGTTTCCTAAAGTTGTTACCAACATTCGTAATTACTTTTGGTCCGCTCTTGACAATCCATGGTCAAGATAGCCTTACTAAAGTAAGGCTATCTTTTTAGGCAACCGCTTTTACAGCCACAACGAAAACAAGAAGTATAAAATCTTAACATATCAGCAATATTTAACCATTTCATCTCCGGTTGCTACTTTGTAAAACCAATATAGAAATTCAGCGGAGGCTGGTCCGTGAGCATATTTGCCGAGCTGTTAGCTAGCCAGGCTGTAATAAAACGAGCACTAAGCCGCAACAGAGCCTGCGCCGTCAAGCCTGTTGTTTATCGTACGTGTTTAAACTGGCCAGCCGCGTTTTGGTATTTTTTAAGCTTTCCTCTTTACATACTGATTTAATTTTCGTTCTTAAATTGACTCTACATATGTAGAGTTCTATATAGGTATACGATACGATAATCTCTAAAAATTAGGCATAAGACATTATCAAATAAGACATTTCGTTCCAAGTCTTCTTCGGACATGAACCTACAATAACAGTCTTTAAAACAGCACAATTTCCAAATAGGTCATTTAGTTCAAAATCGTTTTATATCAGACTGCCGGACACTGCATCCGTATGAACTTATCCGAACTTGGCCAGTGTGGAAGATTATGGTTAACCCTTCTAATTCTGAGATAAGATCCAGTCCAAGAGTGAACCAAAAGATTTGATAAAGATGGTGATGAATACTTATCCCTCTCCCCACCGGGGAAAGCTTGAAGCATGTTTCAGCACGTTGCTCCAAAATATGGCGGAGATAGGAACGAGCTCTATACATACTCGTATGTAGTCGAACCTAGGACTTGGCAGATCAAGAGATTAATGGCAAAAGCGCGGATATCAAGATTCTTGGGTCCGTAAACAACTACATAATAACCTGACTACCAATACTCAGCCCGCTTCAACATCACAATGAAATCAAAATGCAATATAAAAAATATCTTATGGACATAGGTACTCGTAGCTAGGCCTTAACGATTCGAATTTATTTTGTTCTTTCGCCGCTCACGCCCACGGGCTGCTACTAACGGAAAATAAACTGGATTTACGACAATACAGCTACCTACAGCCAAATAACTGATTATTAAATGTATTTATTTAAATGAGTCAAACTCTTGTCTATGGAGAATTGAGGAGATTTCGTAAGCGGAACGCGTGTGTAAGTACATTGAGCGATGAATGTAGAAGTACATTTTTGGCACTTGGCGCTCTCTGCCTATCTCGTTAAAGACCTGACGAGGGGGTATAATATATTGATTTATTTAAATTCTTTATTGTGACTTAATCAAACTGTAATAAGAGAACTTGTTACCAAGTAGCATTTTCTGCTTATGACCTGTAGATAGATGGTGAAAGTTAAGATTTCAATGGGATTAGTGAGTTTCATATGAATGATGGGTACGTACTGTAAAAAAAAACACAGAATTGTTTCAGATGTTCTCCAGAAAAAAACACTAAAGCTACTAAAAATGTAAGTAAAAAACCTACAAGTTACAAAAATACAACATATCGTACTTTATTCTATAGGTACATCAGTAATTTAAAAAGTGGACAGCTATTTTCCTATGAAATTCCACTTCTATGCTATTTTATACATATATTTATGTTATAATGTAGTTATCGATATATCATTATTAAAATAATTCTACATGTTAAACAAATTAAATATAAATCAGATAGTAAAGGATACGAAGAACGGAGACTGGATGAGACCCGCGTCCAACGGTGAAACGACAAGAAAGTTCATAATGATGGTAGAAAAATGAATTATTTAATACCAATTATCGGATACCTCAACAAATACAATTTAAAATTATTGTTATTCATTTAATTTGACTTGGAAAATGTCAATTTGTTAATAATAATAATAATCGACCCATTATAATTCCACTGTTGGAATATGGGTCTCTTCTTACATTGAGAGGGTTAAGGCCATAGTCTGCCACGCTGCCCAAGTGCGGGTTAGCAGCCTTCACACACCTTAGAAATCTTTTTTTTTATAATTCCTAAGATGTTATGAGATGTCAATTTCTTATGAGACTATATTTCAATCCTCTCAAACTGGATCTAAAAATTATAATTAGTTATACATAATTAGGCAAATAGTTACAATATATGATTTTCAAAAACAAAAGCAACCATCTTTGTTTAATCTGTCTATCATCATCATCATTCTCCGAGCGTTTATCCCGGTTACGTCGTTACACTGGTGCGTGAGGACCCGGGGTCCCCTTTCGAGCTCCATCTATCCCACTTCTTACTATAGTAATCTGACTTAATCTGTCTATATACAAAAAAAAATCTAATGAAACCCAAACAACTTACACAAGATCTGTATCTTTTGAAGCAACAGAACTTAAAAGTGTATTAGTATCAGTTCATTTACCTAACTTTACCTTTTTTATCACTTTACAAAGTTTAATATAATTTATTACATATTCACGCCAGGTGTCTTACGGCATAAGCAGAGAGTACGAGTACAAAATACCTATATCTATCCTCGCACACCTGACGTGTTTTCTTATGTTCATAAGTCTCTACTTCCACTCGCGCCGTTTCTTATAAGTCTATACAATATTTATGGTGAAGTATCCCCTGGTAAGACCACCATGGTGTAGTTTATGGGGGTGCGAGGCCAGTAGCCGCGTCTATGACACCTACCTCCTAAACTCCATGTTCGCCGCCGACACAAAAAAATAAAATCCAAAATCGGTCGCCGTAAATATTTTTGAGATCACTCAGTTTATTGGTGCGCGGCGGTTTGATTTGTCCACATGTAGAGCTTTTGTAAGACTTGATTTAAAGTAACCTAAACATTTGTCGGTTTTAGACTTTTAAATTTAAAATCTAATTGTTGCGGTATGTTTAATAATTAAGGATTGGTATCATCTATGTTTGTATTTCATTTAAGACAGGATGACTTAAATACAGCTCATAATGATTAAATTTTTATTTGAAATTTCCGTTTTTATAATTGATTCTTTCTAACAAAAAACATAGTAACTTCTTTTAACTTGCTATGCAGCTAAAACAACTAAACTAAAGACAAAAATATTCAGGTTAAAACCATCAAGTATAGGCGTAAGAGTTAGAGAAATGCCTTCATTAATGTATAAAACGTGTATAATTGAACGTTTGTTAGTGTTTGGAACCCGCAATCTGCGAACCCTAACCCACATGACTAGCATGGGGATTGTGGGCCAAAACCTCTCCATGGAGGTATGTGTCCAGCAGTGGACTTAAATAGCTGATGGCGATGACGATCGTTCGTTAATGTAAAGTATTAAGAAAACAATTTTACTAAAACATCTGTTATATTATCATAGTTTACATTAACTATTTAAAATTATAATTAACCATATTTAACCAATTTAAAACCATAAAACCAAACAAACACCTTACAATGTACGTACATATATCGCCTGTACCTAAACATATATTTTTATTTATGACTCTAGCAATTTATTTTTAACGAGGTGGGCAGTACGGCAGTAAGTAGAGAACAAAAAGTAGGAGAGCTTACCAAAATATTTAACTACACTCGATGTTCGTAACCTGTTCAACGCTTGCGGCTTGAGGGCGAACCAAAAAAATAGAGACGAATCCGGCAGTGGACTGATAATGCGTCCATCACAGACTTAGACACGCGCGTCGGCCTTCGGAAAGGATGAGTATTTTTTATATCGAACCCAGGTTTCAGGGTTGAATCTAAGGAGCCAAAGTCGTATCTGTTCTAATATGTACCTATATATCTCTAATTACCTAATGTATGCCTTAGGTTATGCAGACGTTGTGACAGAAAAAGTTTTTTGATTCCTAAATTTAAAAGGCCGTGACTGAAACTAGAAATAAATAGTTTGTTTTTAAACTAGGCCACATATTGTGTAGTCAGATCAAGTGAGGTCTACATGGAAAGAGATACTTCGCAGGCGGTGCTTACTGCCTACCGCGACGAAACAATAATAATAAAAATTCTTATCTATGTTTCTACGAATTACTGTATGCTGATAGCTCTAATTAAACAGTAGCAGGGTAGGCTGATGGTACAAACATGACAATTGGCGAGACACAAGATCCACAGCAGTGTACGTATTACATTTTAAACATAATGTAACATAGTACAGGTATTGACCAGATGCTACATTGGAAACATAAATTTAGTAAAATCTAACAAAGTGTGAATAATATTGCAGAGCAAAGCTTTAAGTTTTGTTAATATAAGAACAGACATTTCTATTGTAACCATTAAAGGGTTATTTGATAATGAACATAAATATCTTCACGCCAAATCCCTCATCAAGCCGGCAGAGAGCACCACATACCAGACATCTCTTACCTCACAAACCTGACGTATCCCATCTATATTTTAAGGCCAAAATGGTATAGTAATAGTATAACTATTGATATAAATATATAATTTGGCGGCCAGCTACCGCAGGCTGGCGCAGGGGGTGCAGTGACGCGGACATGTGTCAAAAGATAGGTTTATCTGTGTAAACATGTAGCGCGCGCCGGTAGCGGCACATTATCAATACTATAAAACAACTGCACAGGGCTTGTGCGCGCATATGTTGCTTTTGAGGCCCTAAGCTGAGTCTCCCTTCACAGGTTGGCAGGTCTCATTGTTACGGTATATAAATACACATAAGTATGAAAATGTCAGGTTTGTAAACAATTATTTGATGTTTGGTACTCTCTGACTCTCCTGTAGAGACTTGTCGTGACGATATGATAATAGATACCGGCTACATTTAACGTCTACAAACGAATAACTATAACATTATAGTCTCTATAAAAAATTTAAAACACCCACCTGTCATTATTCCAATTTTGAATTAATAATGCAGAATAACAAGCTTAATCTTGTTATTTGAGTTCATATTTAATTAATTAAAACGATTTGAATGACAACGCCGTGCAAGCGTCATAGACAACAAGTTGCAGGTTGTCTATGGCACGAGTTTTTAGAAAAACATTTAATGTCAGAGTCGTGTAAAACCTGTCAGTCTGTCGGATATGGACAGTCATTAATTCTAGGACGCTATTGCATATACCAATATATTCAAGAAGCACGTCAGGTATGTAGGTATAGAGGTATTTGACACTCGGTGCTATATATCTACCACGCAAAGAACTTGGCGTGATGATATACATATATAGAATCTACCCAGGGTAACAAATAAATTAATGATTGTTGAGTTGACTGCCTCGACGGTTTTGTGGTCGCCAGTGCGACTACTGATCAAGAGGTCCTCGGTTGTCAGCGTTTTGATTTGCGCTCGGTGTATGGCAATAGCCTTAGCCATGATTCCATGAGAAGTAGGTATAACAAGTCTGGTGAACGTAGGAGTACTTACGCTCTTTATTTATTAATATTCAATTCTA
>DWDT01005708.1:0-10228 GCA_018245595.1 Microceris scylla
AAGTCAATAGCAAAATAAATGCTTATACAATGACTTTACATCTAATTTGGTGCGCCCTGAAAAGAATTCGATTCGAGTTTCGTTATTATCGTGTCCCTTTTAAATTTCCCCTCGTAACGGCAACAGTAAAAACAAAATTGTTTTTCCGGTTCCAGCATTTGTCAGTGTTAACAATCGACCAATCATGTCGCGAATAGACGAATTATTTGGCCTTAACGTCTTCTGTGATTTTTTTATTTACGATACGCTTTTTCTTTTGAGAAAAAGACATGTTTATATATAAAAATATCCAGTTCGACTACACCACACGTTCTACTACTTATATGGCTTTATAAATTTCGTGGTTCTTTTATGAATCACACACATTTATATAAATTTCATTCCTGGCAGGACAGGTGTAGGATCTGTAGTGTGCTAAAAGGTACAACACGCGTACTCTTTTGACACCCAAATGGTAAAAGAACTAAAGGAACAGGTGAACTGGAATTTTTATGGCCCTCGATCACCGCCGTAACTCGAACGCTCGCACATGATCACCGGCTTAATGGAATGGTTTATTGATATGTAAGTAATAATAAAGCTAAGATTCGGTTTCAGGTCACTTTATTATGTAAAAGACTCGATGTCATCTCTCAACATTTTCATGTTCGTATAAAACTAATTTCCGTCCTTAGTGGATCTCTCGTATCGTTCAAGTACGTGGACAGAAGCTACTTATTAAGGTTGGGGAGTTTCTTATTAAGGTTTGCTTTCATTTCGGCGTTATAACATTACAGGATATACTATTATGTGTTCGTGCATGTATAGAAACAGAAAATAAGTTTTATTTCCAAAGTATCCAGGAATTAGGAGTTTATTGTAAGTAATGAGGTATATTTTACCTCATAAAAGAGGTGTATTTAAAAGAAAATTGTTGACTTGATTAGAACGACTAGATATACTGCTTAGTGATAGAAATGGGTTCAGCACTAAAATCTGCTGTCAAGACCTGGATGACGATAGTTGACTGAAGTTTTGTAAACGTAAATAGCGTGTGTAAGGAAGCAGGCCAAGAATTTTTTTGGTAGACAAAAATAAAAATGGAAAACCAAATTAACACCTATGAAACCACCTTATTCTTAAAACGCCTTTTTTATGTAGTCACGTCTAAGTTCAAATCAATTATGTCCTTCTCCATCCTCATATCTCCGCCGCAGTGTAAACATAAACGTAACACAATTACGCAGGTTACGCAAGGACTTTACGCCCGATAATAATGTTACGCCAAAATTCTATAAATACGCTCGCACAGCAGGTGTTGCCAGAAGCCGTATATACCCGTAATTACCTGGCTCGTTGCACGCAGTATATAAATGCGTCTGCATATGCTCCACGAAGCCACTGGAGCAACTGGCACAGTTAAGAATATTGTTAATAGTTATTATAACTAATGACGCTTCGAGTCGTGTGCGTCAGCTTATTCGTTCAGTCTCACTCTTTTACGAATTCTCACCGTTTTTCTCATTCTCACCTTTGTAAGGCCCGTACAACAACTAGAAAATATAAAAACTATGTATGTAGTTCTAACTATCCCAGACGGTTTCTCTTTCTGTCTAGTTTTTCTTAGAAGCAGTTGTTATAAAACTTAGCAGTCGATGTTAAAATCATATTCGCGGTTGATCGCAATCAGAATAGTATTATTTGAAAAGAGAAGCAAACAAAAGTCCATTACGTGATTTACTGAACAGGAATTAGATACATTGAGTACAAAATTTAAAAATTGATAGATAATAAGTTCAGCAGTCGCAAGTCCGACCTGCCGTGCCGTTGCCGTTCGACGTCATGGACATTACAGGTCACGCGATGTATCACTTACTCATACTACAGATGCATTTGTTTACAAACAAGCCCCATTAGACGGCCACGCCCCATCAACCCTGTCAACCTAACCCGTTTTATGATTCAACTGTCGGTATAAGAAGGGTTGAGGTTATAATGCACTAGGGGCCTTCAAGACTTGGCAGACTACACGTACCTTTAAGTTTGTTTTAAAGACTTTTCCCCGATTTTTTCCTTCGCCCTTACAACAAATGATGTTTCGTCAGGAAAATTAATTCCTTATGTTTCATATGTACATTTCGACGTTCTTTCTGCTGGCGTTATTTAGCCTGGATCTATTGATAACAAGCATTCAACAAAAGTTCTATCAAATTCAAAGTGATCAAAGTATGACACAATCTCAAATAGTCATATGCGACATATTTAGTACTGCTGTTTTTATCATCGACAAAGTATCTAGTAAAGCTCTTAGTATTATTAGTCTTTGGCTTTGGCTTCGTACTTAGTATTTCAAGCGTACCCCAAAGTTGGTCGATACATATGACACGTGACCCGAAGTTGCTGGTAGGTAAACTTTCACGTAATGCTCACACCGGCTAACTGGACGGGATAAATTTGATAGCCTCCGGGCCGCACATAATTTCCCAAGACACCAGCATCAGATAATGAAACTTATTGTTTTCGTTCCACTGAACTTATTTTATATAAATACTGAATTATTATGATAGCACCTGGTTCCACCTTGGAATACCTTAGATAATACAAAAGGTTAGTTTTTATTTTATTACTTTATTGTCCTTCAGTAGTGAGATGGCAGGTGTCGACTTTTGGTCAAAAAATTAATGCACTTGTCACACCTTTCAAAAGTCAACACAACTGTTTTACGAACAATGACCTTTGTTTTTAAGAACTCGAAAGAGAGAGGAATCCGTCAACACTCTCTTGTACCATACATATATTTACTTGTAGTGTCACAGCTGTTTTGGAGCAGAAATAAAACTTTCGCAGTCAACCGCCGAACAGAGGGTTCAACCTTATACCTACTTTGTAAATAGCTTTCCGTCCAAACCAATTGGTAACTAACTGGGTAAGATAAATTGGACAGCGGCCAGGGCGCTCAAAACTCTCCCAGCCTGCGGCAACTGATAATAAACTATTTGTACATGCCCGTATGCATGAAACCTTCGCCCATATACATAGATTCCGTGCTTGAGTTATTTCAATACTTGTTTATACTTTGTGATACGAAATGATAAGACTATTAAGTTCAAAATTGTCATATACGTAAACAACAATGGTCTCTATTAGAATATAGAATAGCGTTTAGCCGTGATCCCTCTGGATCGAAAGCACAGAATTAAGTGACAAAACAGAATTATGGACAAATAACAGGACCGCCATTTCAATGGAAGCGGAGTACGAGTATATAACCAAAATTATTTCAAATTAATGCTGACGATTTGTCGCCCCATGCTTTTCTAAAATGCACAGATCGCAATGTACTCGTTACAATACAACCAAATATGTATACCTAATACAAACTTGTTTAAAGTTAAAAAGAAAATACAACATTTATTATACAAAGAAATAAACTACGTTAAATTAAAATACAATCAACTTAATAAATAAAATCAAATAAGATGCCCAGTTAGCTCAGCTATCCGGCTCAATTGAGTCCATGAGGTAAATTTGATATCGGCCAGTCGACTCATAATTTCCCCGGGCACGGGTCATACATCTCAAATAACTATTACGCCCATGTGAAGGGTTTTCGTCGAAATTGAAATATTTTTTCAATACTAAGCCAATAGTTGCTTTTTCTATTCTCTAATATTTAAAAAAATACTGCCTTGTTGGTCGGGTGGTTGCAAGCACGACTGTTGATTGGAAGATCCTAGATTCATATCCCGGGTCGGGCACTATTGGATTTTACTAATTAAAAATTTCTAGTAGTGACTCAAAGTCTGGAATTGAGTCCGGTGTATAGCAAAAGGCTCACCACCTATTCCATTGTGAGACTTAAACGTAACTGTTGAAACATGGGGATGTACTACATTCCTGTGCCTACCCCTTCGGGGATTACTGGCGTAATGTTACGTTTTAATATTTTAAAAATACGTCAAAACTTAAGTAAATAATTTACAATATTACAATATTTTAATTGAATTGTATTGTAATATTATAATCATGATTTTAACTATTAGATTTTTGCACTACCTAGGATATCTATGCAAAATCTGTACGAAATATCAAAATTAGTGTATCTTTTTATTTGCACACAAATTGTTCAAATAAGACGTAGATTAACCAAAACTGTGTCCTCTCCGTGACGTGGATTAATTAATTTTAACGCTAATAGAGTTACACAGTCTACTTCGCTATAAATGACTTTTGTTTGGCCCCACTTTACTATACGAGTAGATGAGCTTAAAATGTTAATATCGGCAATGATTTGTTTGAAATATGTTACTATCGTAATTAACCTATATTTCTTAAGAAACGTAAAAATATGGATATTTTAGATAAATAATGATTGATTATTATATTTTCATTATATCGTAACGCCAGCTCCCTTACAGAATTTTTGTATTTAAATCGTTCGAATTACAATATTTTTCCAGTTGATGGACGAACCAACCAGAAGAGCTCAAATAGCCGATCCAATCTGCATAATTAATATTCCGCGGAATACTGAAACGTTTAAATTGAAATTATCAGCAAAGATAAACCTGAACAAAGATAATACTGTAGTGTACAATTTAGAGAATGACTGCAAACTAACTTTAGTTTCGCAAATACAAAAACGCAAATTATAAATTCTACACATCAACATCACATACAAACAAGCTTAGTGAGATAAAATACTTGATTCCCCGATCAATACACCGGCCGTTTATTTATTGGATGAGAAAAAGAGGAAAAGCAAGCTGCAAATGAGCGAAGACATTACCGAAAATCTCATAAAAAAACAATCGCGCGACTGGCTTCCGCCGAATTGTGTGTCGTACACAATCATAAATCGACACGCCAGTGCTGAGCACAGTGAGTTTTTTATTACTATCGGAACACGAGTGATAGTTTTTTCATTTTATAAGGAACACTTATTTTCTGTGGAACATTAATGTTCTATTTCAATTTTCTTTAGCTGTGATATTACAATTGTAATTCAATCTAAGACAAAGATATTACAACAAATCATTCTTCATTAAGTAAATAGTTCTTCAGCTATGAATAACTGCAAGCCGTAACTTAATTCTTTGCCGGGGCTATTCCGGCGTGCGGTCCGAATGATTTATATGTATAAGGGCCGACATAGGTAACTAGACTAATTTAATGACACGCGCAGCCCTTGCCGCCTGTGAACAAAGACAACAGGGTCCCTTAATTTAGACCGATAAGTCACGTCGCTATCAAGACTTATCATACGAATTCGCACCATTCCACGGTGACTTCCACTGGAACTATGTATGTCCATTGAAATATATATCCTTTATTCTTTGAAAACCTGTCTTCAACGAAATCGTGCTTGTGACTTTCGTTCAAAAAATGACTTCTCTAGATAGAGCACGGTGATAATCCAAACCCCTATATATGTATATTTAAATATGGAATGCTTATTACATACATACTATTCTAAAAATTTAAGACCACTCAATGTTTCTGATACCACTATCACCGCATACAATCGTCAATACAACATAAATTCACAACCTATCTACATATGCATGTACTCGTAAATACATATACATATTTTCCTTGTAGAGATAATTCAATAGTATCAGTAAAGATCGCGCTCCTGCTAATGCCACGCGAAGATAAAAAATAGCAGATATAAAGCTAGAGCGTATCGTAAATCAGTAGGAAAGGGAATTGAAACGTCGGGCGGCAGCGGGCCAGGGCGGCGGCAACGGGCCAGGGCGGCGGCGACGGCCGGGCGGCGGGCGGCGGCGACCGGAGCTGGCGGCGCGTGCGCGGGCCGCGGCGGAGAGAGAGGCGCGCGGGGCGGGCGCGGCGCAGCCTCCGGGTGCAGCACTCCGCCGCCGCCCGCCGCCCGCATCGATCCCGCCCGGGACTGCTGGCGAGCCGGCCCTCCGCGCACCACCGCGCGCTCATCGCGCCCCGCACGACGCGCCCGAGCGCGCCCGCGACCACGCCGACCGCCCCGACTTCCATCCGCACGCTGTCCACTCTACCCCGGTGCAGGTTATAATCGTGCCCGCTTACGTAACGTCAGATTTCGTGCACATTGACAGGTTATGTGTGTGAATGGCGTGACATCCTCACCGACCGGCCAATTTTTCCTCAACCAGACCTTTTTTCGTACTTGTGCTTTCAGTGCGCTGTCAGTTCAACTTGTGAAATAAAAATAAAACGTAAATCTGAAACTTAAGGCATAGAGCGCCGTGCCGCACACATAACCTACGAATGCAGAAGCCTTCGCGCCATAGCCTCGGTTTATTTTTGTCCAATTTGCGATCTTAACGTAAAGTTGTACAGTTCAATATTAAAAATCTCGACGAAACACTAAAGCTTACTCGAGAGGCTATTAAGAACGTACTTCATTCTTCATTTCGATTTGGCGCCATCCATTGTATACATTGTTTTAATCATTGTAGTATTTTTTATATAATGAAAGAAATACATTATTATTTTGGTTGTTTCATTGCTCATACCAATCACATGCACACGTCCAATTTATTTCGAATATTTCATTTCAAATTAAACATATCCTGTAAGTCACAATATTAAACATAAATGAAATGTATAAAAATTATTTTCCTAAAATAAATTTACTATTAGAATTTCTATCGTCTTAGATGATATACAGTATATAACAAATAAAAGTTTTTAATACATATGTACATATGTATATCGTAATATGTAGATATTACGAATCTAAATTATACCACTGAATACAAGTTTGTTATACATATTTAGGCCACAAAGTATGTATACTAATTCTGGCGTATACATGCCACTACTTTCATATGCATAATTACTTTACAGATTTGGTTTTAATTAGCATACTTAATATATTTAAAGTAAAGAAACTCAACGTGTACATATTTACATTTAACATTCGAAGGTAGAACAGGAAAAATAAAACGACATTAACAAGGTACAATATGTTATAAAATACATAATACGTAACCAAAGATGCATTTAAATTCAATGACTTGACATAATAATTTAATGACTTTATTAACATTTACAAAATTGTTTCCAAAACTACTCATCTCGTTATTTCGCTCCGTGACGGAATGAATACAACAAAGGTTCAAAAGAATCTAACAGAATACAGAGAGAATATAAAAGAATTAAGTTGGTGCCAATTAGAAAGCACAATATCCTCAATACACTCTAATTCAATACTCTCAATTCCCGCCTTAATTTCTCATCTTAATTGTGTTTTTATCACATTAATTTTCATACTACGTAGGTCATCAACATTTTCATTCATTCGTGTATGTTCAACAAATAATATACCGCCGCACTGCGAAAACATTTCCAAAAACTTCACATAAATTATCATATGTAAATATCTATTAACACACATAGATAAACAGGTCGACGCCATGTCGAACGTCCGCCGAACTAGATGTTTCACAGTTATTGGCACTAATTAATATGTTTGCGCAATATTAGCGTTTATTATAAAGATTTGAGCGATATTTGTAAATGTTCACTCACTACAAATACATACTTGTTAAGTCACGGCTCACCGTGAGCGTTCATCAATTAAAACATCACGATTTTTAGAATACATAAAGGACATTGCAATTTAAATAAATTGAGATGTTAGTATACCGTTGCGGAAAACCCGTGACCGCGCGGACATTTAATGTTCTCGACGGGTCCGTGTTAAAGATTTGTGGTTACTTTATGAGAAAAAGTCAATAAGGTGTCGGCTGGGTAAATTGTTAATATAATTAGTCATTGGAAATCAGTCATCGTTCATTATCTATCAAAATAGCCGTCGCGGTGTTCGGGAGTGGTCGGCATTGGACGCGTGTATGAGTTCCATATTTAAAATTCAGACAGTAATGACAGGCGGCGTGAGCCTCGCGTAATTTCGGACGTTTACGGCTGAGAGATAATGTCCTCGGAGAAGGATAAGATGGCTGAGGCCGAAAACAAATCGCCTTCCAACAAGAGCAACTGCACTTCGCCCGGAAAGAAAGGTATAGATATACTTCCTCCAATTTATACCTTTCGATTAGTGATCATCATGAAACTTATCCCCAGCACATTTACTTGTAGTCTTCTCAGACCTAATTTCATATTTTAATAAGTCGTATTCTAAAATAGCCTAATTATTATTGATTAACATCATCGACCATAATAGATCTTTCCTACTGTTTTTATTATTTAACTTTCAGAGCAATTTTCTTTATTTATATAAGTATAATTTATAACATATTGTTTTTTTTTTATTTGTATCTTGACTTAATAAATCTTCATTAAATCGTGAAACTAAATAAACGTACATTATCATTACAACCCTTTGTGATACAGCCTATCTATGACAATACTTATGAATTGAAATAAATTACTTAAGAATAATAATGGTAAGAAAAGCAGTGATAGCCTAGTGGTTAAGTATTCAGCCTCTCACTCCGGAGGTCCTGGGTTCAAAAATTTACAAAAGTGCGTTTTAAATTTAAATATCACTTGCTAACGGTAAGGAAAACATCGTGAGAAAACCTGCATAACTTAGAATTTATAAAAAAAAATATTTTCTAAGGTGTATGAAGTCTGCCAACCCGCACTTGGCCAGCGTGGCAGACTATGGCCTTGATCCTCTCAATATGAGAGGAGACCCATATTTCAACAGTGGAATTATAATGGGTCGATTATTATTATTAATTATACCCAGCTTTTTATCAATCTCATTTCTGAATCACATTTGGTCACTAGCCGTCATTAGTCAATGCTCCACCAGAATATGTTTTGTTTCACAATATAGAGTATTATAAGCAAAAACACCAAAAAATGAAATGTTTTGACATATTAATATGTGCAAATAAGCATTCTAATAGAAAGTTTACTAAAAAATTACCTACTCTCATCAAAACCTGAGAATTTGTCGCGTACTCTCAACACTATTGCTTTCTCCCTCAGTATGGTTGATATAGGGGATGACAACGCCACAGCAAAGGTGTTGCATTCATACCTGCAAAATAGTCAACTGTCACTTAAAAAGTTATGGTTACTTCTAATGTATTTATTTACATTACTCAAGAGATCCTGTACAATTTAAAAAAATAGTCAAGGATTTTTGCTCTATTTTCATTGTTGGTAATATTTTGGCAGAAAGCAATGTGTCATGTTGTCCTTATTAGTTTGTGCTGTTGTATTATTGTTTGTAATTATTTGTAGAGCACTACTATTTTTTTGATTTTCTTGTTAATTATACCTATTACTATTCTGTTATTCTGTGCAAAGTGAGTGCCTCATTTGTCAAGAGGTTGCAAATGCAAGTACCGATGGGGAGTTCCTCAGTTCAAATCCTGGATTCGCTAATATTGGATTATTCTAATTTAGAATTTCTAATAGTGACTTACAGTCTAGATATGTGTTCAGTATATGGCAATAGGCCATGGGACATAAATGTATCTGGTGAAACGTGGGAGTGTACTAAAGTCCTTGCCTACCCTTCAGGGATTACAAGTGTGGTTTTACATTTTGTTACTACTATTCTGAAGATAAAAGTTTGAGTGGAGTAGAAGACTTTGGAGTAGTGAGGCAGCCTACATTTTCATTAAATTACTCCCATGAAATAGCTATAAATAAATATAAATTGAATATGCCTTTACCGTTTCTTCTCCAGAATTTCTTTAACCACATCAAAACTATTCAACCACAAATCTTCTTGCAGCACACCTAAGCAGCTGGCACATATATTCATCTTGCATCTTTTTGCTGGTGGACAGTTCAAGTCATTAGGGCTAGTTTCCTTTGTATTTTCTAAAGTTACATCCTGCATGTCGGAATTCATGGATGTTACAGTGTTGGAACTTATAGAATTGTGTAGTGAAATACTTTCTAAATTGGAGTTGTTGTGTTCTATGGCATTTTGATTTTGAATCTTAGTGGTATCCTCTGAATTGTTGCCATGATTCAGATTACTGGCTCCACCATTTACTCCCAAAGATATATCACATTCATTAGCAGCATCAAATTTTTCAGCCAATCTATTCCGATCTTTAGCATTTTCCAGTGTTAATGCTTCCTCTGATATTACTTTATCTATTGGATTTGTAGAATCTTGTGTGTCTAAAGGTATATCTGCACCTGTTGGTGACTGGTACTGGGGAAAAAACAATTTTTGTTTATACTTTTTGTCATATGAAACAGACATACATGTGTGTGAATGCTGGTAAATATTTCAAAAAAATAATCATTGTAC
>DWDT01005709.1:0-10228 GCA_018245595.1 Microceris scylla
ACATACTTTACATACAAATCTAACCTTTAACACTTGTAGTGTAGGTTTAGTTTTGATTGCAACAGTACGGGTCCAAAGATGCTACCTTGTAGAACACCGTACGTACCGCGCCCACAGAAATCGTTCAAATGTTCTTCCCTTCAATCACATTTTCACATTTCCGGACCATATCCGTTTTGTTTTTGTTTCCATATTTGAATGCTTTTGTAACATTAACAGACACGCACGTACATGCACTGAATAACAAAACATTTTTATGCTAACGATAATAAATCGTGATCAATGAACATTCTACAGTTAAGAAAGCAATGTATATGTGGGTAGCAGATAGCGCTTAGCCCTTCTGTAGTGTCGTATAGCCAGAGTGCAATGTTCTGTAATTTATTGTTCCTAAGTTAGACATTTCAATCAACATTCAATCTAAGCATACCCTTACATGAAAATTTCTCAAAAAGTTCTCAGCACTTAAACTTTACTTAAGAAAAGTTTCCTAAACGCCGTCGTACAAATCTAAAACTCAAGAAGTGCCTCTTTAAAAAGCTAACTGTCACACACACAATGCAGCCTGAATGCCTCAAGAAAAGCGAAATTATACTCTCCAACGTGAAAATAGAAACAAAATAAAGGAAAAAGCATAACCGAGGTCGGGGTAACAGAAACAATTCAGTGAGTGCACCCATACACGGTCGCATTGTGACACACGTCGGGTCATACGATTCAGCCGCACAAAACCGCACAAAACATTCATTGTATCGTGAATGGGGCGCTTTATATTGTGTACGAACAAATTTTTTTAAGAATGCTCTCCTTTTCTATTCTTTTTTAAAAAATGGAATGTGTTCTGGGTAGCGTCGTGTGAATATTTTAAGTGTATTGCTGGCGTGTGGTTTACCTTTTTTTAATTTAAACAAATGCGTTGCGTTGTGCAGTATTCTTACTGAACGGTAAATGTATTGAGATTACATGTATCTACTGTAGCTGTATCGTGTAGTGTCCTGTTATTGTATTCGTTCCTTTTTATTTTATGGAACTTCCTTTTCAAAAAAAGAATCATTTTTAAATTTGGCAACTTTTTCACATACCCTCGAAATCAGAGACAACATATAAATACTGGTAAATAATTAGGGCGCTTAGGTTGACTATATTAAGACCGATAGTTTACTCATGACACAATCGGTTTAATATATTATGACTACAAGCACTTCCATCATACTAATTTGCCAGAAGATTTAATCACTTATTGCCAAAACTTATACGATATTAATATTTATTAAAATTCTTTTGTACTATACCCACAATATAGCAGCGCCAAATAAAGCGCAGTACTCAGCGCCGAGCTCGACGAACGCCCCCAGTGGCCAGCTAATAAGCTTGGGCTAAACTTTCTCGAGTGGCACTTTTCCACTAATATTGCGCACTATTTGCATCTTTTGCCGTTACCGTTTTTATTTCGATAAACTCGTGGAAAATTTTTATAAAAAAGTCATTGTAATTAACCGACAATTAGAACTAGACGAAATTAATAAATGTATGGGAATTTGTTTTATTAAATAATCGTAACAACGATGATAATAATGAGTAAAAAATATTCTTTTTTGTTTAATTTTGAAGATACCTAAGTAAGAGTGTGGAAGATACATGAGGCTTATGAAAATAAAGATATTTGAAACTTAAAACTCGCTATCTACCCCTACCCCTATCGGGAGTGATGATGTAATAAAATTAATACTATTCGCTTTGTTAATACATTGGCAATTCTTGCCTATATATTTCTCGAACAGGTTTCATGTATCAAATTTTCAGTACACAACACAACATTTCATACTTCAGTAGTTAGCTTCAATACTGAGACAAATTTCGCTCACTCCGCTTAACTATTCCTGGGAAATATTACTCCCAGTTTGAGCACAGAATTCACCTAGTGGCCAACTACCTGCTAAGCGTCTGCTAAACTTTCTCAATTTCCCACTAATATTGCGTTCTTCTTGTATTTCGTTGTTTTATTTGTCGTCCAACTTTCGCATCGTAATTTAATCAAATTTAGCACTATTATTTATAATTGGACTATTTTCATTATGAGAGGAGACCCATATTTCAACAGTGGAATTATAATGGGTCGATTGTTATTATTATTATTATCATTTATAATTATGTTATTGTCATTACCTTTGTCAAATGTGTCATCATTATAACTATCATCAACATTCACATCCGTATAATCGTTACTAACATTCTCACCTTTATAATTATCATCAACATTTTCATCCTTATGATCATCATCAACCCTTTTTATCGTTCCGTTACTAAACATGATTCCCTTCTAAGCCTACTTTAGTTGCCAACTGCGGGTCGGCAAACTTGATACACATTAGACAACATGATGAACTCTAAGGTACGCCAGATATTTCCATCGTTATAGTAAGTGACAGATAGTTTTCAAAATAATAAAAACCTCCAAGAAACTATTATGACAATGGAAGTTGTTATATACTTGTGTCTAATTTCTTCAAATTATCTACATATTTACACACAGAAAATTATGTTAAAAGGGACATCAAAAGTTGTACTTACTTCATATTGCAATATCAAAGCTTATCTAGTGCATAAAACTAAACTTCTAGATTTACTTCTGTACTAACGCTAGTATGTACTTCTGCTGGCAAATTGTACTGGCAGTATTGTAATTGACTTAACGGATCTACTAAAGAGTTTCGAGTTCAGAGTCCAGGCATTCCAAATTTAAATTTCGGTGCTAACTTTGTAACAAACTTTTTAAATATAACTTGTCGTCAATTTGATATTGATACTAGATGTCCAATGGATTTATTAATCAATAAAAAAGATTAGTATACCACATGACGGTATGTCACAAAGAATTTATTTAGTAATTTAGCTAGGAAATAATAATCCCTCAACTGAAATATGAATTAATATTACTTTTGGGTCTAGCGTTTCATTTATTGGATTGTAAAAAATTACTTAACCACATTAAAAAAAAAAACCGTAGCAACCTCTCGTATCATAAATTGACTGACGGGTGTAAGAGTAAATGATACGAGCACGTAAGATACTAACAGTATACCGTGTATAGTATGATGAGATAGTATCAAAATACTTCTATACTACCGATCACGACACGAATTTGATACACATTGCAGATACGTACTGATGTGTGAGTCGGCGCATATCAGATACGATATCTTGATATTACAATTCTCGATCTTGTATCATTTTAATAGACATTCGACATAGGTGACATGAAATATAGATACGTCCTAAAATGATATGAATGTGGACATAGTTTTGGCCATGAAATTATTTTTAATCGTAATTGTGCGGGACTCAAGTTTTAATTATAGTATTTAAGAATAGGAACTCTTAACCTTATTAACGGTTTTCAAGGTAGCTGGAAATGAATTGATTCGCTCACTAACCCATATATTAACTGAATCATAATAGAGCAGCAGGTTGGAATAAAGTGTGGAGAGATACTGGAATACAGCATAGTAATATTAATGGGCGGCGAAGGCAACGCCTAGGGCGCAGTCACTGTTTCCATTAAAACTGAACAAATATTGACAGCTCTGATTGTGGTGTGGTGGAAATAGCACAAAAGATTTTGACTGTAGAAAACTATTATGACATAGGAACAGTTCTTACTGATTGTCAGATACTGTTCGGGTATAATTTTATAATATACAGATATAAAACATATAACAGGATAAATTTCAAAGTATTTTATATATCAGGTACATAGTAAATATTAATGAAGACTTTCTTACAGCGGTAAGGTATCCAGATTAATGCACTGCTTCTCACAGCGAAAGCTTACAAGAAATATTAACACACAAAAACAGGAAACTCAACAAAACCAAGCGCGGACAACAAAAATCTTGCGACGATAGACTTCCACTCAAGTATTTCATAAGACAAGAGACTGGTAGTCTCGAGGACTTAGTCAAGTTTGTTCAGACATTTCGCTATTACGATGAGAAAATAGGTTCCTGCGAGTTATTTTCAGGATCAGGATGACCAGGATATAACTATTGTACAGTAAGATCGTAAATACAGTTAAAAAAGGGTTATTATTTTTGTAATATATCTCTTGACAAAGCGGGTAAAAGTGTTGAGGGCGCCACTGTCCCATATATGACCAAATTAGAACAAAGACTTAGACGCTACCATCACAAGACATACAATTTTTCCAAGTTATACAAAATATCACAAAAATAGGATGGAATAACTAATCTTATTATATTTAGCACAAGGTTAACAGAACAAGACTTTTTTACACGAATAGGTTTTATGAATAGAATTTTAAACTTCGCTTTTATTTTATTTCGGTTGCCAAAACAACGCACCTGCTTAGATCTCTAAGCCGAACTTTGTTGGAGGCAGGTACACCATGACATGGAACTAATATAGTGATAGGTAAAGTAAAAAGTAATGTGGCAGACAGGGTCACTAAGATACGGAGCTAATCCAGTATTTAGGAAAAGCAATGTTTGGAAATGACTGTAGATATCGTAAAAAATTAAATATCACTTGCTAACACCATAAAATTAAAAAAAAAGTTATAAGGTGTGTGAAGTCTGCCAACCCGCACTTGGCCAGCGTGGCAGACTATGGCCTTAACCCTCTCCGTATGAGAGGAGACCCGTATTCCAGCAGTGGAATTGTAATGGGTCGATTATTATTATTATCATAAATAGATTGTATAGTCTATGTTTTATGATTATATTAATCTAATCCTTTATCGTTTTCAATATTGAATGTAATAAGCGGATTCAAGCCAAGCTCGCGGCTGATTGATTGAAGCGAATATTGCATTTATGCATATCTTTCTTGTTCATTCAGTTCGCTTACTACTTTAGTACTTGCAAAACATTAATAAGAATTCACTTTAATATACTGTCAGCAATTTATTATCCTATCCATTATTTAAAAGTCCATTTATGGTACAATGAGGTACTTATCCCTTAAAAGTAAGTAGTATAATGAATAACAACAAAACTTTAAATATAAACATTACTTTAATTAAGATTTTAATATAAGTATTAAAAAGTTCCATTCATACATTCATTCCATTGTAAAAAAAACTTTATAAGACTGAAATAGGTCGCTTTAAAGTTTAATTGTCATCCTTCTCACCACACAATGGGCTTATGCCTCTCCACACGTACAAACAGGCTATTAAAAGGCTCTCGGTGAAATTCTCTCAGCGCGTCACGTGACGTACACTGCACACTGTCGAATATTCGAGCCAAGCAAACGCAATTCGAGTGCAAAGTGCATTTAAAGATAATGAGTAAGAGGAAATTGTTACCGACCTTCCTAAAGGACATTTTACAACCACCACATAGATATCGCAGAAAATTGAAAAATACAATTTTGTCTCCCAATATGATATTTATATGTATGTATGTATGTATGTATGGTTGCATACGTAAAGCTGAGTATACGATGGGACTTATTAGGGAATGAAGAAGGAATGGAAGGAGGAACAGGAGGAGGAGATCTGATGTAGTGAATAAAGACTGCCTTGAATTGATTTCCTCGTTGGGCGAGAGGTTACAAAGACGACTACTGATCGTGAGGCTTAGAACCCGGGTCAGTCACTGTTAAGTTTTTCTAACTTTACATTCCCATGGAAATACATTCACTCTCTATTCCATAGCAGGACTTAAGCATAACTGGTCAAATATTGGAATGCACTATGGTCAAACGTTGTTTTGCCTATCTCTTCAGGGATTACAGGCTTGATGTTACGTTTCAATTAATTACGATGGGAATTAAATAAAAATTATACAAAACATTAATAATAAAAGAATTCTTTAACTCTATCGTTAAGTAGATTTTTTTCTTATTTAACATAGCATTTTATTCCTCTTGCAAAAATACCCGTGGATGGTGCATAGGCTTCATAATTCCCGTATTTTCGGCGACTCACCCCCTTTGTTCCAACGTGTGTGTTCGGGGAAGTCATTAATTTTCGAGGTGGAACGGAAGTGAGTGATACTCATTTTTTGGAAAGGGTTGATGAAAAATTTAGACTACCTAGAACAATCGTGGGGCTGTCAAATGGAATTTTTTACACGAATATAACGGATGTCTCCCACACGATTTAATATGTAACAGATCTTTAGTCTACGTCTGTCTAAATGAGATCCCTCATGTCTCAATGTGTGTTTAACTGAAGAGTAGTTAAAATTCGTGCAAACGTTACGGTCTTTTATAGTTGTTTCAATTGTCCTTTCAAAATATACACGTAAAATGTGTTACGAACATTATTATAGGCAGGCAAAACACGATATCCATTCAAATATATGCGAAATAATTATGTAGTAGGTTGTAGAAGCCAATGTACAAGAGTCCAGGGCAAAAACTGTTTGCACGTTCGATTTATAAATTTCAAATATTTGAATCTCAACCAGCTTTTTTTACATAATATGTGGACGTATCATTGTCTTTGTTGGGCAATTTCCATAGATGATACTATTGGGTAGGTTGCACAAAATCTATAGATATTTTCAATTAGAGTTCATATAAATTTTCACATCACCTCTATAAGCATAGAGTAGGAACACTGTATCATTATTCGACCATTAGACATTGGGCTCTTTCTGGAATAAGAAGGGTTAAGGCCAAAATCTGACATGCTAGTACGGTTTGGCTTCTTAGAGATCAACACGTCAATGGAATACACTTTAGAAAAAGAGAATTTACCATTTCACATGAATAAAAGGCTGGTTCCATTCGCAAATAGGCCTGAAATATTACTTGAAATCATATATATGTATGTAGATGCTTGCTCTGAAGACAGTTATAAAGCAATTCATGTTTTCAGCTTCAATACTCTTTCAAAGCAAACGAACAAAACCCATTTTTAATTTTAATTGAATGATGTAAATATTTTCTTTAGTCCGTGAATAAAGTGGAATTGAAAAAATTAGCAATGTTCTAAACGTATTTATGTTTCGAACATCGACGCTGGGGAGAGTGGGGTGGGGCCCGCAATTAAAATTATAATTTTTGGCAAACGCTATGTCCCTTGCGACGTGTATCTGTATCTTTGACTTGTTCCGCCGGCGACTGGGATGTAGGCACACCGAGAATTCATAAAACTGTACTAATTAAAAATTTCGCAATGTGATAGATTCTAAAATGCTTGGGAGTTGGTGTCGTGTTAATTTTGGTACATACATTAATATGACATATACATATATGATGGACAGAGTAATAGGTATGTACTTGTTAGTACAAGTTACCTAGTTAGTGTACTTGTTAGTTCACTTCGTAGTGGAGCAAAATATTGATTTATTATAAAACTATATAGCAGAACATTTTCCGGTGAGATCAAATTCTACTTTAGTATTATTAAATGCGTCTAATAATGTAATTTTTATATCGTTTATGAAACAAAAAGTACACGTTATAATTTCTTTCTGTTTTGATTGATGAAAGGTCATTCGTAATAATCGGTGCTTTAACTCAGTCATTATGTTGCTAGTTATTAATAATCAGTTATAAATTATTAAATTAATTCAATACATGAACACATTTATTTTTCAAATATATCCATTTTAAACTTATATAAAATCGTACACGTCATATACTTTAAACGTATCTTGATTTTCACGTACGGTAAAGATGTTATACCGACAAACACTCGATGATCGGTAAGAAAGTGATGACTCTTGTATAACCCTTCGGCTGAGTGCCACTTGTTTGTTGAGCTATTCAGCACTTTTATCAAAAGGGAGGGCCCTACGAATCAATTTATAACATCAAATTAAAATAAGGAAACATGGCTATTGTTTTTCATACAACTTTTCTCATCTGCTTTTATCTTTTTATATAACCGAAATTTTATGTTATTATTAGTGATATTTATTTAATTATTACAAGTTTTTTAGTCTTTTAAATAATGTTGTCAATCATTTATTCTTCCACGTATGACAACAGTTTTGGAAATCACAAGATCTAATTAAGGCTGCCTAGGCTTATTTGTAAGTATATTTTTTTATTTAGATAAAATTATCAAGTCATGTCTTATTATATTGACATTTGTAAGATTTTGACCGATTACTACTTTAATGTTGTCAACATTTGTAAGCCGTTATTTGATGCATTTGTATTTATTTCGAAAAACAAGTAATTCTTAACTTAAAAGTGTTGTGAGACCCATGAAATTAACGCTCTCAGTGTACAACAAGATGGAACTTGACATCCAAAAATACGTACCTTCCTAGATTTGGACGCCCCGAATGTCATTGTACCGTCGAGTTCACCCTTTACGATATTTAAATATTCATTTTAACTCTTTAATTATACCCTGTGCATGTGAGCCGCCGCTCGTTTACTTCACTCTTTGTTTCAGTTAAAAAAAGAAGATTTGGCAAGAGTTTTTGTCACGCAGAGTGCTTTATGTTAATTCAGAAGAAAAACATCCAAGTCGACATGTACAATTGAGAGTGAGAATGATAAATATTGATGGTCGCTGCGAACGTTGAGGGAGATCTCTTTAAAATTATACATACATTTTCCATGATATTCGTGGTGTATTATAAAATATCTGTTCATGGTTTTCAAACGGTTGACTTTTAGTTAAAAAATGTTGTGGCGCAGTCTCCCCTTTATACTTCCTGATAAAATAAAAGGAGGTTCATCTATAAGGTGATTAACATTTGAATTTGGAAGGGATATTTTAATATTTCTTTTTAAATTTTGACACTGATTTAGTCGTTAAAATTTAAACTGACATTTTCTTACCAAGTGTCAAAATCATTAGCCCTTTTATCGTTTCACTGCTGGATACTGTTCTCCTCTCAGAATAAGAATGGTTAAGGTTAAGGTTATAGCCTGCCACACTGGATAAGTGCAGATTGGCAGGCTTCATACGCCTTAGTGAACCTAAAATATTTAATATAGAAAATAATATTTATATATTGATATTATTATAAATGTTCATATTATTAGCATAATTCAATTTAAAACCATCACAATCAATTGTAAAAGACGACAACTTAATAATATGTTACACTACTTTCCGTATCTGTTCAGTTCAGTGTATTAGCATTGGTCTCATCATCATCTCGAAGAAGGCGAGAGAATATAAACTGATTATACGTAAAACTGTTAGCTGGTGGAGACTTATATGCACCTCGGAGGAAGCTACGATGGAGTCAATTGAATTTGTACCTGCGTGAAGGAAATTTTCACTGCGGTGGTTTCTCGAGATTATGAACTTCGCAGAGTCAGCTTATACAGGATGAATGAATTGAAAAAATTAAGAAACTTGTGCATTATTACTTTATATATAAAACGTACAATATTAGATTATCTTCTATTTAAAATATAAGAATAATTATTTTACTATAATCTACCCAAATTTTAGCCAAAAAAAATGCTACGAATTCTTCCTGTAACATAAAAATACGAGTAGATGTAGTCATATTTTCATCAAATAACGAGTATACGAGTAAGTTATGCATTGGCAAATTTCTTTACAATAGTATTATAATATGTATCAGAAAACATAGATGATCAATAATGTTGTTACTGAAATACATACAATAATTTATAGATAAGTAACCAGTAATTCGAAAATTCATACATTTCAAATTCTCAGAAAAACGTATCTTATATTCAGATGTATCTCTGTTCAGATGCATTTTTAAAGTAAAGTACAAAATCGCTACATCTATGTAGATCACTTTATACAAAATGGTTGGTAAAACAGTATAAATTTCCTTGAACACCGCCGTCGCCGAGATGCATATAACCATTGGCTAACAGTTTTACACGTAATCAATTTACGGTCCGCTCTCGCCCTCTCGAAGACATCCTACGGATAAGCGTGCTTCCACACTGGTTTACTAAGTGAGCTGGGATGACAAAAAAAATTGTCTTAAAATATTTCGTTTCAAGAATCTTTAGGAATGTAAGATTGTTGAATTTTTTTTGTAATTCTGTTTAAAAGGGTTTAAAAATGGTGAATGTTTTAAGATATAATAATTTTTCGCAGGCAGATATTCTCACTATCTGTTTCGCTCTTTCATTTCCGTCAAACAATTTATCTTTAGGAGCACTCAAATTCGAAACTTGACTTAAAATATAAGTGTATTTTATGTCTAATACTGGCAATAATTAGTAAAGAAAAACGATATATATATTTAAAAAATTGTTGTTACATTTTATATTATATCAAATGTATTTCAACAGATAT
>DWDT01005710.1:0-10227 GCA_018245595.1 Microceris scylla
ATCGAGCTCAGTGGCGTGCCATTGGAGAGGCCTATGTCCAGCAGTGGACAATGACAGGCTGATAGTGTGTGTGTGTGATATTTATTAATTGCGTGTATCATCAGTCCATCTAGCTGGAAAGCGACCTACGCTACTATGTACGCAAAATGGTTGGCAGTGGTAGGATGCAGAGCTGAACATCGAGCTTAGTGGCGTGCTATTGGAGTGACCTATGTCCAGCAGTGGACGATGACGGGATGATGATGGTAATGATGATATTTATTCTACTTATTATTATTATGTCGTCATGCTAGATCTTTTCTTTTACACCCAATCTTCATACTAATAAACTCGCAAATATTTCGCAATATGTAATAATTTCAATATTATTAACAATATATTTTATGTATATTTACTAAAATATTTTTTGCTTGTAACTTTATCTTGCTAAGTAAGATTTCCGTCAGAATTATTTTTGTAGGCATATCGTCTGATTTGTTCATCGAGCCATACAAGAAATATGTCATACTTCGAATGTCGCGAAATTCTCTTGACATACTACTCGTAAATAAACTTTTCTTGGAAAAAGAATATCCTATAGTGGCCTCAAAATCATTTTGGGTATATTTTGATAGAATAGCTAAATGCTCATTACTATCACAGGTTCAAATTTGTTAAGGTATCAAAATTGTTTAAAAAATATATTGGTAATTCTACGTTACTTCAATCCTTTTTTATAGCATCAGCCTGTCAAAGCACACTGCTGGTCATATACCTCGCCCGAAGGGTTTTTATGCTTAATCCCCATGCAGGATGGGAATCGCATTGCATGTCTTCTCGCACCGCCTATGCTGCTGCCCGTTGGTGGTCAGGCCATGTAGCCGTCGCGCAGTACCAAGATTCGTCAGCGCCGGGCTTAGTCGTCTCTTACGACACCCTGTATCCCAGCAAAGGGCGGTTGATATATTCTCTTTTCACCCCAAAACGGATTTTCAACTGACGAGATAAAGTTCTGAGATTAGTCACTACCAATATGATATTAATAAGGTATCTCATTACTGGGACAACACTATTAAACAGACAATAAATAAAGAATTTGTAGCTATTTCCAAATAATTTCACCTACGCACATAACACTTCATTTCTAACCGTTATCTGCTTTGCCTTATTCCTGTAGCCGCTCTGTATATAATATAAAGAAAAGCATTCCAATTAATTAGTTAACTTAAAAAGTCTTAAAATTGTGTAATTTAAAAGGTCAGGTAATGTAAAAGTATTGAACAAACACAAACTGTAAATATATTATAAAATGTACCTATACTCCCATCTGGTGTTTCAACAATTGTGAATTCAATAAAGCGTATATCCAGCAAATCGGTCAGCAGAAAAATATTCCAGTACAACATGACGCGATAAACATCTTTCAATGCGTACCCGATCTTATCTTTCGATTTAATGTTGAACATTTATTTATAGTGATATTCATGAGTATTACCCTAAACCCAAAAAACTCAACGTGGCCCATAGAACGAATGACAAAATATTTTGCGTCATGTAAACTCGTCCGTCACAACAAACAACAAATGGTTTCACTTAACCCAACCCCAGTAACGGCGCAAAGTTTAAATTTGTTGATGTATATCGTTGCGAGCGCTGTAGGTACTAGGTTACACGTTTTGTACATTTTATTCGTCGTTCTTTTAAAAAGCTGCCAGTATATAGATCGTTATTTAAAAAAAAACTGCCAGTATCCAGGTGATCATTTTAAAAAACAGTCAGTAGTAAATCTGTAAGAAATTTCAAATTCACCAAGAACCTTCTTAAGGTTCTTAAAGTTTTATTAAAACTTTATTGAATACAAAAACTGTTAAATTGCAATTCATTCCACCTAATGTAAGTAAACATTATTTTTAACGTAATTATAAGATTTAATACATATCTAATATATCAAATATTCATTATACGAGTATGTAAAATAAAGGTTTCAGGTATATTTCTTTCAATTATTTAAAATTTAGACATAGTCTAAGCGTGGATGATGTATTTGATAACTAAGTCTCACTGCCTACAAGTATCTACATAAATGTAACATCTAAATGCTAAAAACAGTTCATTGGCACAGATCGCCTATAGGGTTTAAGCCGAAAAAACATTATGTCACATCACCCCTGTAATCCGCGACGAGGTAAGCAGAGGAGTACAGTACACACCCATGCTCCACAAGTTGTTTTACGTTCCATGGAATAGATGGTTAGTCTATTGCCATATTTTATATTATTATTAGTATAGTGTTTAATCTGTATTACAACATATACTGTGTTATTGTACATTACATTACATTAATTACATTATTATTAGTATAGTGTTTAATCTGTAAAAAACGAATTCTTCCTTTAACATTGCAGAACTCAAAAACGTTCTTAACGATTTCAAAAACATTCAACACGATCATATATTGCGTATAATACAATCAATGTAAAACAAGCGTTCGATTTGACGGCACCAGGCCGTCCACCTTAAGTGCATATATCCATTTCAGAGCTTAATGGAAGCTTTCATCGTTCAACCGGCGGAGATAAATGTGACGTACTTGTACAATTTGCTTTTGAAGTTTGCACTGCGCGCGAACACGGTAATGCACTAACGCACTCGCCTCACCAGTAATTTAACCATTTAAATTGCATCTATCAATCGGGCGGTAAATTTTCTTACCCGTAGATGGAATTGTTCTTGTCATACTTGAGTTTTTGTTTTATGTAATTGTGTGTTGTTATATTATTTTTTTTTCTCATAATATCTTGCAGATGGATATGGCAGATATTGAAGATTGATTTTTGTTTAATGAAGCGTGCTTTCGAGACATGTAATTGTACGTATTATTACAAAACTTCTTGCACTATCGATCTCTACACTAATAATAATAATAATAATAACGATTTATTGGCTATAACATGTTACATTTCAATCAGAAAGCCCTGGCTCTCAGAAAAGCATGAGCTATGCCCTCAGAGCTAGTACCTTCCTTAGTACTCGTACATGATCAGTACCTTTTCACTGGCAGATGTATATACCCACTTGACGAGAGATACAACTATTTTTTCATAGTTAAATTAATCATAGTTACTGGATTAATTATACAGTACATAATTTAGTGTTTTAAAATGTAACCGCCTGGTTCCGGAGTCCTGACGTTAAGTCTGGAACACGCACCTCTTCAAAAAACTTTATAAACAAATGGTCTATTACGAAGATGATATCGTTTACGTACGTTATATATATAGAAGCTTCAATACTATTCACTAACGGTTTGGTTTTCTAATTGAAATAGTTACATTATAATAATATCCTAAAACGTAGTGTATTCCATTATACCGCAGGTTAAAAAATGTTCTTGTAAATTGACCTTTGTACACGAATTTCTAACAGCTTTTCAATTTTTAACTTGACAAAACATTTATCATCCATCACCGAATCAGAGTTACAATTATCATGATAGAAGATGGCGTGGCAACGTTTCCACATCTCACTACTGGCCACAGGGATCTCCTACGGTTGCCATGTATATAGGTGCATAAAATACAATATAAAACTATATAAGTATTTTAGAGGTCTTGTTAAAAAACTTCGGAATATATTTGAAGTGATGTCAGTGAAAATAAATACATGTCTAAAAATCGTAGCATAGCCTTAATATAACGTATAATAATAAGTTTTCCGAATATATTAACGAGCGCGTTAGCTCTCAGTTTCAGGTTTCAGCTTCAGTTGGAAAACTAAGACATAAAGGGAGATAAAGTTAGGAACGAACGTAACTGAACTAGCAACTTAGACAAGCTGCCACGATGAAGTGTAATAAAAGCTTTTTATAAATTAAAGCACTTTGTTTTGCACTTTCTAAACTAGTTTTTTCCGCTGTTTAACGTTCATTTGTGAGGCTCTCGTAAATAATAAAACTGTGCAAACACTACTCTATTGTAGAGCAGCCGGTGCTGGGAGCGTGAAACTTTACAAGTTACAGTTCAAACAAGAGACTTTTTGATGACTGCGCACAGTAAGCTCTGTATAATGGGTTCATCACAATAAATCTATGCAACGTATTCAACCTTATAACTGTTTTTTATTACTAATGGTACACTTCTGTTCCTAATATAAAATGCTCTCTGTATACCCTGTAACTCTAGCGTAATGGTATAGTAATAATACAATTAAATATGAAAGATTAAATGCAATGAAAATATTCTCAAGATTATAAATGTTTACTGAGGTTACGGACACGAATTCAATTCTCTTATAATTTTAGCAACTATAGTCACTAGTGATTAAAAATCTTACAAAAACTAAAACCAAACGAGCGAATAGTGGGAGTTTACTACACTCTTCTGCCTACACTTTCGAGGAAATGCAGGCGTGAGGTATGTCTTGGTCTTAAATATATTTATATAGATGTTGAACGCGAAGATATCTATCTGCATTTACAATAAATTAGCACGCTTTGACCGCGTAATAAATTTGTCTTAACAGTTTAATAAGATCTGGCGCCGCCCACCACGATACTATCGGATAATTATGAAGGCCGTTATCTATATTAGTAATTATCAGTGGCAACTTTGTTCCCAGGCAATTATTTAAGTTGCTCTAAATAATTCACATAAAACTCTCATTAGATGGAGTTAACGTCAGTTTTGAACGTCACCCGAAATTGGTGGTGGATTCATATATAACCTTGCCGCGACAATTGTTCCAACTCTACGTTAGTTTTCAAATCAGTTTATAAACTTTTCGTATGTTTCGAGGTTACTCTACATTAAATTTGTAGAGCAAGGAAGTTAGTCGATTTCTTTGTTCTCACAGTGCGACACTCGCTGATAGGATAAGACGTTATGATATAAATTAGAAATTCTATTATGGTCCATCTATTTCCTTATTATTTGACTACTGGCATTTACATTAATGTAACGGAAACTTAGATAGACTTTATTCATTCGGACTTTCTTTATCAATAGATCCCATGAAAAAGTCGTGATTTGGACAACAATAATAGATTTTAACGTAATAAACAGGTACTTATGAGTTAAACTTTTTGATACACGTTATCTGCTAAGTTTTCTATTGGATTTCAAACGCCGTACATTTACTATACACACACACACAAGAAAAGAACAATAAAACATTAAGGAGTATAAGTACATAGCAAAATGTGCGATATCGCAATAAAAGGTGCAAAGATTACGCCAGTCGTCAACCAACACGTCGTTCGCAGGAAATAAGTTTCAAATCGCGTTAGCGGCTCGCGTGCGGGGCGTTAGTTAAATGGAAAATATTTCTGTATCGCCCATGGGCGTGAAACGGCTCGGCTCACACGATTTGCGCCGAGCTCCACCGCCCACGATAAACTGATTGCACTTTTATTCCTTTCCTATTTCTCGGTCCCCACGTGGCAATTTTTATAACCCTTGCATATTTTTGGTAACTCGTAAACAGTGGTTAATAATTCAATTAGTGAGTGCGCTTTTTATTAATCGTATTGTTAGATTTTAAGCAGTGTTTTTTTGGGCACTGTTTAAATCAAACAATGGAATATTGCCAGTTTGAAACTACGACTTCCGTTTAATTTGTTTGTTTTAATAATCTTTATCATCATCATCATAATCAGCCTATCTTAGTCCATTGCTGGACATAGGCCTCCCCCAAAAAGGGGTTTAAATGCCCGTAATCTCCACGCTGGGCATGCGGGTTGGAGATCGCAGGACACAGCTTTTCGCACCGCCGACGCTACTGCCCGTCGGCGGCCAGGGCATTTAGCCGTGCCTATTAAGACTGCGCTATACCGCAATCAGCCGGTCGCCAGAGCCTGGTTTGTCATAGCAGAGTGTACCACGTGCAGGTGAGGTTGGCTTGGGCTCTTGAGATGGTGGTTGGAACCCCTAACACCCCAATCTTTATCAGCCTGTCTCAATTAATTACTGAAACGCTACCTTCTCTAAAGAACGTCATCACGCCCTGTCCTCAGCTTATCCCATCCAGCTTCGGTTTTCAGTCTTGTTATTATTTAATTCGCATGCAATTGAAATATTTCTAGCTTTGTTTAACTGAATGTATACGCAGTTCAATCGAAGTGAAGAAGAAGCCATATTATTAGTACGACGCGTCAAAGCAAATATTAGCGCGGACAGTGAAGGAAATACAATGTGAACCGTATACAATATTAAAGACATATTTTGGACGAACGAATATCTATATTTAATGAGTTTTTTTTAATGAGGTTTAATATAAAGTTTAAAAATATTACGCCTGTAATCTTCGAAGATGTAGTCAGAGGATTACTACACTCCCACGTTTCACCAGCGACGTTCAAGTCCCGTGGAAAAGGCGAGTCTATTGCCATACACCGGGGACAGATCCGGGGATCATGAAAGTATGCTTTTTTGAAAATTTAATAAACGTCAAATTCTAAGATCTCACGTGAAAATTAATATCGTTGCAGAACCTCGTGCGCTTGTTGCTAAAGAGGCGCTGCACGGCGTACCGTACATTATTAAAACTTTCATCCAACGAGCTGATAGCGCGCCAACAGTGGCATTTTAATACCTTCACGGTGTTTAGCGCGTATAAACAAATAAAGCATACATAGGCTTAAGATCTTTAAGGTTGTTACATATATTGCCTGTTAACAAATAGAATGTCACGAGCAGGAAAACATAAAATACATTGACTGATCCTTTGATCCAGTTACTAGTTGACTGTTGAGGTGAGGGTGATTGGCGTGATTTCTACCAGGATCAATATTTGTGTGACGAATACTTGTCTTGTATGTTGATTTAAACACTTCTTTAATATTTGTATATATATGTATATAAGTATAAGTATACTCGTATATACAAAAGTACTTTTTCAGCATTTCTCAGGTTGGGATCGGATGGCAGTGAGCGTAGATGGCCCTAGATATTTACTTATTATAAAGGGCGAGGAGACTGACTGTAGGTCACTGGTTGTAAGGAATTTGGGCCTTAGTTCGTATACTTTGTGTATGCCAATCTTTTACGCCTAGGGACTAAGTTGAAGCCCGTAATGAAACATATTTTATCGTACTTCAAATCGTAATAAGCGCTACAGATAATTCGAAACGCGTAAATGGCACTGTGTAAATAGACATAATTTCACGCGTTTTGATTTTAATGAAAATAGACGCAAATGATACTTCACGTCTATTTTGCGTCACTGAAACTCATTAGTATTTTAATTTCATGCCACAGTGACATAAGTTGATGTCATCTCAAAACTGCTTAATTGAATTTTACCAAATTTTTGTGACTGATAGCTGCGGCTATGGTTCTCAAGCCATGTGTTCATTTCATATGACTGCCTCGTTGGTCAAGAGGTTGCAAACCGCGGCTGATTGCGGGGTCTTAGATTCGAATTCCGGATCGGGTACTATTTGATTTTTTATTTTTATTAGATCCTCACGTGGTAATTTCGAGTTGTGGCTTGGAGTCTGGATCTGAGCCCAATGTATAGCAGTAGGCTCAGCATCTAATTCATTGGACGTCAAACGTAACTGGTGAATCGTGAAATTTTACTACACTCGTCTGACTTTCCCTTCGGGGATTAAAGGCTTGATGTTACGTTTTTTATATTCATATTAAATTTATGGTGGTGGAGCGCTACCATATGTCGAGATTGTTATTTCTGAAAAACTATTTTGCGCTGCAGTCAGCGCTGTTATTAATCAACAGTAATTATACCCTGGGAAAGGCTTAGAATCAGGGTAAAAAATATCCAACATTTTTCAAGTTTCCAGGTCAAGCTGACCTGTCGATAATAATACACAGTGACAATATTAACCATATAAACGTATGTTATGGCACACATAGTAACACGAGTTATTCTTTCTGGTCCAGAGGCCCTAGCGATTTGTTTGAAATGTAAGATTTTTCACTGAATAAACAATTTTGATCTTTCGTATTTTACAAACCTAACAGTGTGAAAGTCGTGAACAATGATGTATAACTATGTGATAAAAGTAAGTTATTCATTTACTGATCACCATTTGTCTGTCACAAGATATAATAAACAGAAAAAATAATATAACTTCTATTTCAATGACAACGGGAATATAAGTCAAGTTGATGAGCCTATGCAAAACTTCGAATGTGTCCCCAAGACGCGTTCCAATGTGATCCCACAGCGATATCTCTTTTCATATTACGCGTGCACTTACACCAAGGAATATTAAGCGAGGACCGATTTCCCGAGCGTGTTTACAAACCTTAAATTGTAAAGTAGTGAATACAAAGCTCCCTCGGTTCCGTAAGCTCGCGACCGTTGATGTTTGTAAGCGAGATGCGCGCCGCGTGGAAGCTTTCGATGGGACGCGAGAACTGCAATTATATTCAAGGATGCCACTTGGCGATACATACCTCACATGGATACCTACAACATATATAAATATACAATACCTTAGTACGATTGTAAGCAGGTACACTTCGCACGTCCATGTTACTAACCTGTGTTACTACGTACCGTTTAGTTCTTGGGTACCAATCAGATTTATTAGCAGCCATTTTAAACATATATCGTGCTCTATACAAAAATTATGTTCATAAAAATATTAGCTCTAGAGTTACTTTGTTGAAATCGGATGATGACCGTAGTCAAATTAATATAACATAACATCACGCCGATATTTGTCTGAAAGGGTAGGCACCCGTAGGACACCCGTTATGTTAACAAGCGCAGTCTACTACCGGGATTTTCAAGTTAGAACACCCCAATAATACCCGACGCGGGTATCTAATCCAGGACTCAATCAGCGTTCATTCTTGCAACCAATGAGGCAGTCTGTCGATTTACAATTTATTACTTGTATTTATATATATCCAGTATATATGTACAAAGTATAAATTAGAAAGGAACTAGTGAAAAGCCTTTTTGAGCGATGCCAGTGATGCAGGTCGCGTACACAAAACATTCGATAGAGCGCGCAGAGTGTCATTTCCCTCAAGTAGGGGAGGGGGCACCCGCAGCTTTAGGGTTGCCGCAGATACATCGAAAGTCGCACTGGATAATTTTTAACCTAACCAAAAGTTCAATGTAATAAAAGGCAGAGAAAAACAACAGAAACAACCATAATTAGAATAGAAAAATAAACAGTTTAATTAAGAGACGAAGTTGTAAAAATAGTCAATAACGTGATGGCTTAGATTTCATTTTTACTTTATCAATTCTATTCAGTTTTCATTATTATGTCGGTGATACAAAAACCACATTATTATACGAAGATCCGCTTCCTTGTTTATGTTACGGTCATGTATGGAGGGAGAGATGAATGTGCAAAGAACACGGCAGGTCTGTAATGATATAAATATTTGGCACTCGGTGTTCACCGCCTACCCTGTAACATAACTGTCTTAGTAATGTAAATATAATATATTTGAACGTATAAAAGTACATCAATAGCGAAAATTTTCACTTTTGAAGCTTGCTCTACCCTTAAACGAAATGAACACGTCGCGCGTCATCGCCCCAAAACCTACGACGACGTCTATCTAAAAATAACATTAAAGCAATGAACCATCACCGCGCCGTAATACATTTTTGATGACAGATAAACGAACGTGATGAGTAACTGCAAATACTGCCAACTGCCAATCTGTCGCCGGAATTACACGATACAGACACGCGGTGTCGCATTCACTGGCGCGTTCCAACGAAATATTCTTTTATAAATTTATGTTTGAAGGAAAACTATATACATGCTACTGGCCAACATTTTATTTTGAAATGATTATTATAAGATGCCATAACATATTGTTAAGTGAACGGAAATACGTGCAATTTATTTTAATATGTTTCACGCCTGTATTTGCCCGAAGGAGTTGGCAGAGTAGTACACTCCGACAAATAACTATTTATGTTAAACGTTTCACCATAGTAGAGGATATACACTTATTGCCATGCACCTGACGAAAACAAGCTACTAGTAAGAATTAAATTAGAAAAACCAATAGTGGCTGACCCGAAGATCGAACCCAGGACGTTTCACGCGGCAGTCGCGATTGACAACACTACTAACGACGCAGTCAATTTACTTTAACAATATTACCGCTTGGAAATAACAATATTCTTTTGGAAGGTGTTCTTTCTGTACATTTTAAATCTTATGTAAACATTTCTGCCTCGTTGGTCGTGTTGGTTGCATGTGCGACTGCCGATCGGGAGGTTCCGGGTTCGATTCCCGGGTCGAACACT
>DWDT01005711.1:0-10227 GCA_018245595.1 Microceris scylla
ACTATTCATTTGAAAGGAAAAAAGTTTCATAGACTCTTAAAGATTAAAAAGAAATCTATAGTAAAGCGCACGTATTAAAATGTCACGTTTATGCCTTCGGGAGGCCATTGAAGATAAGGAAAATGAAATGACATATAAGCTCGCACTTTATATTAAGGACCAGAAGAAGCCCTCATAAAATCATACGGGTAATGACTACATTAGAAATTACTTGCAAAATTTATTATAGGTAGATCCCTACTTGGTTTTTATTTCAGGCTCACCTTTATGTTCTGGACGGGCAGCGTGTAACACAGAGACAAGTTTCATAATCAAAGTTTATTTAAATCTCATTTAATCATAACTGAATCGAAGTTGAACCCAAATTATATCTAACCATCACACACTCTACCTACTTTTAAACACATCACATCAAATCATCATACAATTAGCCCTCCACCACCAAGAAAATGCAATGTTAAGTCAAGATTTCAAATAAGCTAAAAGTGTTCACAAAATATAGTGCTCATGCTTCAAAAAATTGATATCGTACAATAATCGAAACTAACATTCAAAATACATACATACATTTCAAATAGAGCATTTATAATTTTGCTTGAAAATTCATATAAGCCGTCGTAAAATATATCACTGATTTGATTTACATAACATTATTTAGAATTATACAATCTATATAGAGGCCTTTACACTAATATGAGGCACATATTTCATTATTAAATTTAGGCACTTCAGTACATTCTGTATTACAGTGTGATTTGGGCACGATGTAGCAAATATTATAACTTAACAAGTTTAGACAAATCGTGCGTACATCTAGTATTTTACAACTTAACAAGTTGAGATTAATCGTGCGTATATTTATTATCCTCTAACCATCTCATGTTGAGAGGAGACCCGTGTCCAACTGTGGAACGACAAGAGGGTAGACAGAAAATATGTATCATTATTCAATTGTAGAACCGATGACAGTATTCAGTGATATCGTTATCAGTGACAACGAGGACGTCCTCGCCTGGCTTTTGGTACAAGAGATGCAACAAGCAGAGCACATTGACAGAGCACAAGAGGCACACAGCGAGCAAGCAGTCGAGCCACGCTACCTGTTCCGACGGACGAACCCTCGCACCGCCCAAGTGGAAACTGACGTTTTCAATACCAATGTTTTCATATAATCCCAATGGAATTAAAAGCAGCATGTGAGGAAATCAGAAACAACATGAAACTTTTAAGGGCAAGTGATGCACATGTTTTATGTAATGATTTAAATGGAAATATTAACAAACAAATAATGGTAATAAAAAATGATTGTAAAAGAAATAAAGAGCGGGTTAAATATTGTCGTGTCGATGAAACTTAGTTTAAAATTACACTCAAATGAGGTAGAAAAATTATAATTAAAGCAAGTGACAGTTGTAAGTTTTTAAATAAAAATGCCAGTGAAATATGGGGAGAGAGTCAAAGTAACTCTGAACATGGATGTAGGAGAGAATGTCATTTTCTTGCTCATGTAATCTGTGAATACAACGATCCATGTCGAAGAACGTAAGTCTGATAGTAGTTCTTGACTTTTCGAAACTGTGTTTTGAACAACTGTGCAACATTGGTCTTTAGCTTCTGATAGATAATATGAGGGGATGATTGGGGGTATGTACAAAATACTGATGGATGAATGTAATGTTCTTAACACTGACATCAATGAGTGTAAAGAGGCGACGATTAACCTAAAACAACAAATATATAACATTGTAACAATATATACATAAATAATAACATCATTATTGGTGTGTGTGTGTGTGTGTGTGTGTATTAATAAGTTTAATAACTGTAATGAATGATACAGGAAACTACTTTACTTCGAACTGAAATATGTTTGCGTGTATACCAATTAGTTTAATAGTAATACACTACACAATATAACCATGACCAATAGGTAATAAAGCAGAACGAACTAAAAGTATTGCAGGAAGTGCTGTGTCGTAAATGTAGCGGATTAAGAAATAAAATTAACGTTTGGGAAGCGGTCGTTACCTCACTAAACCGGAATTTTCAGAACTTGTTAATGCCGAGCCCATCGGCGGCCGCAACTGGAATACACAAATTATTCTTGTATCACATTGAATGTTATCACAAATTTAGCTTGCAATAATATAATTGAGAGCGCAAGTACAATTCAATACAAATGCATGTTTCCCAATCCGCACCTGGTCAGTTTGGCAAACTATAGTCATAATCCTTTCATTCTGAAACGGGACCAGTGTTCAAATGTGGATCGATAAAAGGGTTGATAAGAAATGTGTATGAATGTGATAGCCCAGACACGTACCCTGTCGGTTTGCGTGGCCACGTTGCAGGTGTCGTCGGCGCGCGGCTCGTGGCTCTCGGCCATGCGCAGCATCTGCTGCTGCAGCACGCGCACCAAGCGGTCGCGCTCTTCTAGCTGACTCTGCAATTTAACATTTGCAAGTTATCATTATATCATACGCCAGGACCCTTACGGAGTAGGCAGAGTGCAGAGTCACATAAAGTACTGAGGGCCAAATATGTTTATCCTTACAGACCTGACCTGTTCTTTTACATCCATAATTCCTTAAAACTTGGATATTAATCAAATGTGTATTAATTGATGGAAAACAGAAAACCACCTTGCAGTTTATCTGTTTATGTGAACTCTCCTGAATTACTGACCGAATCTATTTTCGGTGCGCAGCTCATAGACATCTCTATATAAAATCTCAATTGAGGTTTTTTTGTATGCGATACCGAATTATGTACATCTGCTATGTCCATTCATGAAGTGACCAGCTCGTTCATAAAAGATTACGATACATATCTAGTCTAAAGATAATTATAATATTCGATATCTACTATAACAGAATAAAATGAAAGACTAAATTAAAGTGAAAAAATGATGGCGAAAGTCCATTTGAGGGTGACGCGGGGGATAACGATTAGCGTTGATTGAAACCTTACCGCGCCCAAAAGATAAATCCATTTGCTGCTGAATTTCTTTATTTCTATTAATACCATAATTTCGACAGTAACTTTGTCTGTTTCTTATGCTTTCTCGGCCAAATCACTAAATTCGGTCGGTAAAATGTCGGTTAATCGTCGGGGAAGAAGATGAATTGTTTTCAAATCCAAAGATTGTATGCTGACCTGTTGTGGAAACTAGCCGACAGACTTACTTACATAAACAGACTTATTTCATAAGCCTAATTAACTTAATTTGTGAGGCTTTGTACGTGTATGATATGCTTAATCTCATTTAGAAACTCGACTTATCTCACCTGAAGCCGTAAATACTGTATTAGACAGGTTTTTTAGCAGTGGGTATATTCTAATATATGTAGTTTCTTAATATGCAAATACAGTTTTTCTATAGTACCTATTAAACAACTCATGTTATACAGAGAAAATTTATCAAAGACTATATGTATAATCTTAGTTTTCGCATATTAATACGGATAATTTATTGAGGAACAATTAATATTCATAAACAAAAAAAACTTTTATTTAGCAGAAATTTCTGCTATTTATTTTCAAAGCTTTAGATGCTATAATGGGGAGAAAGAACATTTTTTTATGTATGTATATGGTCTGATCGGCTTACAATGATAAACAAGTGATATAAACTTCCGTTCGCTCGCCTGTAGTTCATGCTATTATTTCTTAGTGTACTCGTACTTATGTAAAAAGAACAACTACACAATACAAGCTCACAGTTTATGATTCGTGACGGAAATTGTGATAGTTATTGTTGTAGAATGTTCACTTGAAGGTAGACGGATAGTGCAACACATTGTTGTAAAATGTTCATTTGAAGATAGGCGTAGGATGTAATAGTTATTGTTGTAAAATGTTGGAAGATAGACGGAGATTGTAATAGTTATGGCTGTAAAATGCTCATTTGAAGAAAGACGGAGAATGTAATAGTTATTGTTGTATAATGCTCACTTGAAGATAGAGTATCTGTCGGCGCATCTCGGCGCAGGCGTCGGGGTGCAGCGGCGAGGCGGGGGGGCGGCGCCCGTTGCCGCGCGCGGGGCTCTCCGCGCACGCCGCCAGCAACGGGTCGAGAGTTTCGCTCTGCAAACAACACAATAGACGCTTTCAGGGGCTGAAGTTACCATAGACGAAATGTCCAATAGACATGGCATTCAAAATACGCGCGTTTCATATTACTACGAATAGTTCCTAATCAACACGTTTAACGACTATGTAGTTTAGAAAAAGTGAAATTTAACAAATCTGAAACCCCGTAATTTATTAATGCTAATCTAGAAGTTTTAATATCCTGGTATTGTTTTAACTTCATCGTTCTTGTGTAGATTAAAAATAGTACTACATAATATTATATCGTTAGTATTTGAGTAAATTTGAACACTAAAACTAATAAATAGACGTCCATAGTTCCAAATACACGTAAGGCTATTTTACATGAAGTTTGTTATGTGTTTAATATTTGGTAAATATAATATTCTGGAATACTGCGATCGGAACAATTAAAAGCAAAAGTGAACTATGAACTGGTGAATGAAAAAGCCGAGTAGCACTTAGACAGTCGTAGACAAAGAATGAAAGAATGAGTGGAACGCATACGACTCAAAAGTGTTTCGTACGTACTCGTATGTTGCAGTACTAACACTTCTAAACGAGATGCTTTCATGTTTGGTATCATTTGTTCAAACAGTTTGGGTTTTCTTTAAAGAAACTTATCCTTTTTACTTAGCATATGTTACGAAAGTAGTTTCGTTCGAAGTTATGCCAGTTATTCAGAGTGAACTTTGTTCACTTTTCTTGTTTCATGTTTAGGTACTATTTGATTAAAATATTCTACATAAATGAAATAACCTCCGCTGAGATCGGTGGGAACTCATAAAGAAACCGCAGCAATATGTCAGAGGCTGCTCCGAAGACACAAACATAAGTTAAACCTATGAATAATTGGATCCTAAATAAAACAAATACATATGCACCAGTATTACGCACATACGTATGCATGTAACGTTGAATGTAAATCGTTGAAGAATAATTAAAAATTGTATCAATACATTTTCAGTTATTTATATGTACTGTAATGGATTTTACACAAACGAACGGTAACATTCACTCTGACTGTAAGCCCTAACTTGATAAGGTAGGTTCAATATATAAGTTCTAGTTGGAATGAAGATAAACGCAAAGTGGCTGGCAGTGGTTGCATGCGATGAGCTGAAGATCGAGCTCAGTGGCGTGCTATTGGAGAGGCCTATGTCCAGCAGTGGACGGGAATAGGCTGATGATACATACATAGGTGTTCATATCTGAACTGTCACTTCTAGTTGAGTTTTAAGGTTAACACTTGTTCAAACTTTCATGAATTACCTTATTCAATATATTACTACTGTTAAAATTATTATGACCAATATAAAAGGGGGTAGTACAAGTTATTTATTTGTTATTAGTTCGTTACTCATTAACATTGTAACAGAAAAAACGTTAATAATGCGCATTGATTCCACCAGTGCTGTTAACAAAATACGTGTTAGTCGTGTGTTTAATGAGTTTCGTTTGTTTTTCCCTTCTGAAACACTGAACATGTTAATGTGCGTGCACGTCGAGTTATTTATAGCGTGCATTGGTTACCATCTTAATGCGTTACGATGATATTAGTACAGCAAAGAAATTGTATCACATTTATTACCAGCCCACTGGTGTTGAGTGCTGAGAATCGTGTACCTGAACGCGTAGCGTGTTCAATGAAAATTTCGTGTGAATTTAGACTAGGTAAATTCGTATGTGGCATAATGTTTCCACAACTCCATTTACGTACTTTAATGTATGGTAAAAGTTTCTGTTTATTAAATATTTGTTTGTGTCAGCGATAAAACAAAAGTTTGTTCTTGAATAAACCTCCCCCTCTAGGCATATTCAAACGCGCCGCCTGAGCGCACGGTGAGTGGTTAGGCTCTCACAAAGGACTACAAGCCACCTTGGTTAAGTATGAAATCTATTATGACACCGAGTTAAGTAGGTACTCTTCCAGAGAACACAATCTCTACATTTGTGTTTATATGTACACATATTTCACGACTATATTTAATATCAGTTGAAAAATGCTACCCTATGTCCTGGCTTGTAGTTGCATTAATCGGAAAATATTCGAATTTTAAGATAGTTTACTATTTCATCTTCATGCAAGTCCCTGTAGAGATATGCAGGGAGCATAAACATATGGCGTAGGTATGTAATAATCATTTAAATCTTTTATCAGTCGATATTCTATTATTATAAAACCTAATCAAATATATAAAATTGTCAATCAATTTAGCACCTAACAATGAATACTTTGGTACTGATGTTATTAAATATCTCGAGCAAGACAATGACTGCGCCATACCCAATGTTCCAATAGGCGCATGTTATGCAAATCAATGAATACACACATATTTATAAAACACAGTTTAGATTACAACCTTTGCTTTAAACAACAATCTACAGTGGAGGAAACCTTGAAACAGAGAATAATCGAAATATAGAAGGTACGCAGAAAATAGCCTTTACGTAGTCTTGCATTTCGAAGTATTGATATAGTGTATTATTTAAGAGATTACAATCTGATGGTGTTTCATTGCGTATTTGTATTGGTACTGATATTTTAGTTCGTCATTAACAGTATATACATTTTTGAGTTTGTATAAATCTATTGTTATGGTCTTAAAAATTGATGACAAATATTTCGTTCGAACATCACGTCTTTGTTACTCCTAAGGGGTAGGCAAACGTTTGTAGTACTCCCAGTTTTAAACAGTTGTGTTATACGTTCCATGTAATAATTATTCCTATTCCGGTGATCCTAATCTTCTATTTCGTTCAAAATGTTTTTATTTCTTATACGCTGTTTGTTATGTTTATTGACGACCCTGTGTTGTAGGTCTCCATGAGATCCCTTGATTGGTATAATTGTATGCAAAGCGATTCGTTAAGGAACATCAGGCTTTAATTGGCGAATCAACATAAACGCCGATACGATGTCGTTGATCTGAATGTACCTACACATTAAAAAGAATACATTGTTACCTAAAATAATAACGTATTACTCTAATACAATTGTTATAACACTAACGTGTCGTCAAGCAAAAAACAAATGTATGTAGGTCATAGAACAATAGTACCATTAAGGGTAATTTTCTCATGTAATTACTGTTTTTCCACATTCAGGAAACATTAAATTGTTAATGCGCTTTTGCGTTCATACAGTAACATATTTTTGTAGGCAAATAATCAACATTTTCAAAAAAGGAATCATATAATATTTCATATAAATTATGAATATATTTTAAATTATTTGTTGCTTGTATATCCTTAAATTTCCTAGAAGAGGAAAGACTGTTGTGGTATTCTCGAATTTCGGCCCTCAGTGATATTACGCTGATAATGTATTTATGTACCTATAGAGGGAAATACAATATCAGTAATATTGAATATGTTTTCAAAGTAATTATTAATGGACTTTATATTATATTTGCTGTATCTAGAGCAGCGTGTCGACCATGCTCCAGGCTTTTGCGCAGTTCAATGAGACACTTATGTCCATCAGTAAGACGTAAATTGTCAAAGCCATGGCAATTGCAATGCACTGAATAAGTTTTACCTAACAATACTGTTTCCGAGAAGCGTTTTGCAAAAGGCATATTATTTTACGTAACACAAAATTAAATATCGTCTAAAAGACGAGAAAGGAATAAAATATTACATGAAACATAACGCAGACAGTATGAAGAATGAATACGAAATTAGGAATGTCACAGCATATCAGATCAAAGACAGCGCTACAGGGAGTCATTCAACAAAATAGTTCGTGTAAAGATAGTTTGTGTCATTATCAAATTTGTCTAGAGCAGTTCCATACAGAAATACTAAAGCAATATTTTTTCTCATAGATCTTTAGAAATCCCGTTATTTAGCAGTTCCTGAGTAGTAACCATACGGTAGTATCTTTTGTTAATTATCAAAGACTCGTATAATTAATGCACCTGTAATAAACAAATCAATACTTATTGTAAATAATATAGCAGCGAACTAGATAAACAGAAACATGCGAGCTTATCAATACAAACCTGATAAGGTAACTCTTACTCATGCGTTTAGTGTTTTGAAGTCAAGTGTATGTATAGTGTAGAAGAAAAAATTATAGAGGCAGTGAGTTAGAAACAACAACGAACTTCTTCAAATTACCAAAGAAATTCGTTATAAAACACATATTATATATTTATATATAGATAGCCATTTGCCACTTCCTCCATATATTTTCAATTGGAAAACTTCAGTGTTATAATATATGTTAGCATGGTGGGTGCAAGGAATGGCATTACTCACACTCATCGAATGATGCTCCTCCCCGGGCTGCGTGCGGCAAACAAGGCGATGCAAATAACAAACATACACATTACACAAAGGAAACAGCTGTTACATTCAGCCGCGTTTTCATTTTGCTGAGCGAATATATATTATCGTCTTAAAAAAACCACGCAACATTGAAAAACTGATAGAAAACTGCTCGTTTTGAAACGTCTTTAATTATAACATCAATAAATCAATGCAGTTAAATGAATTTTCATTAAATTGAAATAGTTTGTCACTCACGAGGGACATATTCAAATCTAGTTCGCGATTGTTTCGGAAATGAAATGAAAACGCAGCAGTACAAGGCTCAAGCGCGTAACGTTACGTACTGTGTGTGTTGTACGAAACATTAACATGCCAAATTAGCAACATAAACACAATTATTTAAACAAAAACACAATAAAACAAATCAAGCCCATTTACACAACTATGATTCTAGCAAAATTGAATGAAACTCATTTAAAAATGTCTCTACAATTAAGGAAAAACAAAAATCTAAATGTCATACCATATAAAAATACATAATTATAGAAAAATTTAACATATATAAAGAACAGTAATAAAAGTATTTAAAGATCTATAGTTTCAAGTACTAATACACTTTTATACTACAATACATCGAGTATTGCCATATATTTTTATTTCTAACATTTCGAGAACAGATTGTATCTCGTAGTGCAAAATTACAGACAATCTTTTTAATGTTTGTGTACTTGAAACGTTACAAATTAAACACTTTCCCTTGAAATTATAAAATACTTATCTGCACGCTGTTTTCAAATCAATGTGAAGAATATTAGAGTGAATTTCGTACTACAATGAAATATACATTACTCTATAAGTATTTATCGATTCACTACTGCTTAAGGCTTACTTTAATAAATATTATAGGATAAAATACTCATAAAAACTAACTTTTCATTGTGATGCTACTAATTTATCGTGTTACAAACTGTTGGAGAACAAGAGAACGAATCCAAGAGTTGTGTTCAATGAAAGGCTACGATTTCTATCGAACAATGTTCAAACGGATAAAATCACTAATTCCCACATGTGTATACACGTGTATTCAATGAGAAATGTTTGAGGTAACAACGAGTAAAAGTTCTGACGCACGCGACAATTAGAAAAGTGAAAAATAAATGTCATTCGAAGGTTTTTTATATATATTCATTACATTTGTGATTTAAATTTTATAAATATAATTTATGTAGATTTTATAAATTTAATTTATGTAGATTTCAAGATTAATTTCGATATGACTATTAGCTATTAAATTATTTAGAGGCTAATGTATTTTATAACTTTATTGCGTATGACTACCGAATTAATATGAGTAAGGCATTACAAAAATGAATCTACGACTAAAATACCTATTGTTTATGTTAAATATTTTAATTTTTAGTTTAAATATGAAAATAATTATTCATTATCTATTTTTATTTACTATTTTTACAAAAAAAAGAACTAGAGAAGAATATATGTAGATGGCTACATTTAAGAATATAATATAGTAATAAAGCCATGCAGCCTACCTCTTGTAGGACCCGCTTCAGCTGAAGCAGCAACGTCTTGATGTCGACGACGTCCTGCAGGAGCGAAGAGGGTGCGGGAGCTGGTGAGGCGCTCCCATCGCTGATGCCGGCGTCCGACGGCGTCTGCGTGCGCGACCGCTGCAGCAGCCGGGCCGTGCGCACTGGCAGACTGGCCCTAGGGACAACACTTCTCCAATCACGTTTCACGTCAACAACAACCGATTAGGACAATCGAAGATTAAGTACATTTGAAAAAAAATTTGTAAGAAATTAACCTCTTCGACGGTTATTGAAAGAAATCTTATCC
>DWDT01005712.1:0-10227 GCA_018245595.1 Microceris scylla
CTCACCGTGGAATAGGTGGTGAGCCTATTGCCATGCATCGATCACATATCCAGACTCCGAACTACCACTAGAAAACTTTGTAGTGTTAGACCCCGGAATCGAATATAGTTTTTATATTAAACAAATATTGATCTGACGAACACAACTGTTTTCTCTATGTGTGGGTACAAAAATATAAAACAAAATATAAGTTTATAAGCCACCTGGTACGGGCTCTGCGTAGCTTAGTAGCACTCGTCCAAAGTAACTGTAAAAAATATATACCATTCTTACGGCTGTCATAAATTTCAATAGTAATTCAAACGCGTTATCAAATGTGAAATGTGTAGGATGTACAATATCTTCTCCATTAGGTCATTGTATTAGCAGATAAATGTATAAGAATACAAAGGAACACGTTACTCGTAATTTTCATAATATAACTACAAAAGCCTGCACATGTACAGTATGTAATAATTTGCACATTTCAGGTGTTAGATACGGTAATGGATTTGCACTTCCGCCCACGCATTGAACTCTACCAACAAAAATATATCCATAATATGCATATGTTACTAACAATTACAATACTTACAGTACTGTCACTAATATTAACGATGTCTTATTAACACTAGGTCTTATTAGTTTTATTGACACTTATATAAAGTCTTATTAAATCTTATACGCGGTCTTGTTAGATTTGTTAAAGCTTATACGAAGTTTCATTAAAACTTATATAGAGTCTTACTCCTATCAGAACACAAATTTGAGTTTGTCCAGCAACACAGCCAAGTAAACTAAAATATATCGATATTATTTTTAGCTTATAATTTTTCTGTTACTGACAAAAGATGCGAAATCTTAAAGTTAATTGTTAACTTAAAACAACCCGTGTACAAACAGTGTAATTAGTATAATATATTATCAGATTTTAAAGAAAATACGATGTTTTATTTATCCTATATCAGCACGCAAAATCCTTACGGGATAGGCATAGAGCACCGAATGCCAAACATGCCTTCTGGCATGCTTTGCTATTCAACCCAAGATTAGGAAGACACTGTATGACAGGTGCATATTTCGTACAGACAAAATATACCAATAAATATATCTTACAAATAAAACCATCAATAAATCCTTGTCAAGAACAAAGTCGTTGTAAATTTGTACAAATATTTCAATATAACGGTGCAAGTGCCACATGCGGTCCCAAGTGAAAGCGGTCACTCCTCGGCCGTGGTGCGGGATCAGATACGCCTATTTGGTTGCTATGACAACGCGAGTGCGAATGCGGTTGCTTTGATCTAACGCACCGCCCGCATCTGCGCCTAATGCGGGATTATATTTGATATCAGCCAGCACAAGTGTCGACATGCCACACCGGTACTTGCCGGTGTACGAGGTATTGATTTAAATATGGAAACATAGATACATAATCTATCACATCCGTTTTCCATATTATATTAATTTTATAAATGCAAAACGACGTCTGTCTGCCAGATTTTTATTTCTAGACAGTTGAACCCATTGTGATAAAGTTTATTATACAAGTATGTATTATTGAAACCTCGGATACGATTCAACAAAACAGAAAACAAACAAGAAACTAAACTCCCAACGTAAATAAATGGGGGTTGGATTATATGAAAAAGACATTATTTCTGTACAATTAATTTTTTCAAGAGTTTAAATTAGTAAATACTCGAACTTGGGAAGTTTTATAGAATGTACAACATATAACATTATAGAAGTAGAAAGCAACATATCCAAGTGTAGATTTTTATAATTAATGTAATTAAAAATACAGTAATTACAAATGAAATAACTCGCGGGTAGAAACTAGTAAGTAATATGTTTCATAAATAATTGTATATACCATTGCACGTATGTTATCGAAAGTCCCCAACGTAGTGTCAAACCGCACGCAATTACATCTACATAAACCTTCAAGAATCTCTCATTCCTAGTACCAACATCATTTATTACGGGATACTAAAGTAACCGCCAAAAATGAACAGTCTAATTCAAAGTTCGCACTATCTTCAGAATACAAACCTACCTCAGTACCAACGCGTTCCACGCAAATATTATTGGCGGTTACAGTTTTATGACCACTACCGTAGCTCAGTGGACACGTTAAGCTATTATTTCTCAAGTGTTACATCGTTTTAATAACAGCCGTAAAACCCTAATACAGATTATTAAGCTCTAAAAACATTCTTAACACAGATTAACTCATCCATTTATCAACTACATTTTTAACTAGAGAAGAAGTGGACTAGATGTTGTATGCCTCTGTCAAATCCCAGTAGAGTCAAATAGTCAAGACTATGGGCATTTCAACTTGGGTGTAGTCAGTTCTTTTAGAGTCTTATAAACATATATCTATAAATATAGCCAATCTATCACATCTTAAATAACAAAAATGTTAGACTGGAATAATATACTGATAAAAACTGTGTTTTTTTGTTTTTATAAAATAAAAACAGTAATATGTTTCATGTAGATAAAATATTAGCATTCATTTTATTCTCAAACAAAGTTAAAAATTTGGTTCGCAAGACTACTCTAAAGAAATTTTGTAATTTAACTGTAAAAACTAGACAAGTAATATACTAAACATGTGAAAAAAACAGTAACCTTGCAAATTATAAAACAAAAATATTTATTATCAATATAAGAATGATAACAACTATTCAATCTTTCTAATCAAACTTCCATCGATTGCACAGTTTAACCAGCCCCTAATAAAACTAAACCGATCAATTTAAAAACTATAACATAAATTCGTCTAATAGTCGAACTAGGAATATTGGGAATCGTTTTTATCACGATACTAGCAATATTCAATGTTTGTGTACATTGAAATAACGAGCTGTCTGTTTTTATTGTACATAAATCTTGTTTTTCACAAGCAATTTACTAAATTGAATTTAGTTTCCGAACGTTAAATATGGGCTTGTTCGTTAAGGACCTGTTACACCGCGGCCGAGCGGTGCGGATGGTGGTCTAGAAAAGTATTAGAATTGCCTACATAACTCAAGAATTTAGCAAACTGTCAGGGATTAAAGTAATCCCTTTAATGCATTTGTCTGATGCTTAGAAGGAAAACGAATTGATAAATGAATCGTGAATGTAGTTAAAGGAATTATGGTTAAATGGAAAACCGTACAACTACGCGTATGTGTATTCATGAAATTAGAGACCAGCCAAAATAAGACCAATTCAAAAAGGAAAATACAGTTAAATAACGAAACGAAACGTAAACAGTAACTACATATTTAGAAAAGTAGTAATAATGAAAGATAATTATATTCCAAGGTAAACAAAATATTCCAAGTATAAAGAAAAAATTATAGACGAACAGATGAGGTGGTCAATCAAAGCTGAATTTCTTGCTAATGTAAAGCGTCCTTAAACTAAGTATCCTTAAATAAAAAACCTTTAAATCTAATTGGAAACTCAAATCTAAATGGAAGCCAAGAGTAAATATTAATACACGTTTTTTAACACTTATCTCTTTGAACAATATTAAAAAAAATGTATGACGCACTTATTTAATTCACTTAAGGCAAAATTTTAAAGATAGATCGTTTATAGCTTGTAGCAACGTGTTCGGAGAGAGACGAAGCAATAAAGATGGAAATAGGAAATGCATGAAAACGTCATTTATGGCGGAGTACTCCAATAAGGCCATAATGAGCAACTCCCATTGTTAAATTGACCTTTTTCGAGAGCCGTGTTTATCGCCTGCACTCGCCTTTATAATCGCAGCTCGAAGACAAATGTTCCAGATAGGAAAATGATATCGCTCTAGGTGCGATTTAAGACACAATGAGCGTTCGTAAATCTACGTACCCTCTGTCGAAACGTTGTGTTTGTAAATGACCCGAGAATTTCATTTTGAATTTCGTTGTACTGTTGCTGTTATCCGAATCGCTGCGGAATAATTTAGAAAATTACTACCAGCTGATGCGGCAACAATTATCTAAAATTTAATAAATTTTGACGGGTTTTTTTACATAAAAATTTGCAAACAATATGCTGACTTTAAACTATAAGCTTATTTTACATTATTGTATGCAATCTAAAAGATTTACAAAAAAAAAGTTATTAGAAGACGTAGACATTTTTGCGTATTTTAACGTAGTTGCCATAAACGTGAACATAATATTTCGCACGCCACTTTTAGGTTCACACTTTATTGATGGAAAATATAATTTCAGTCGGATCTTGCACCAAGTGTTTATACGTAATACGAGAATTTCATTTCGAAACGGCCAAGACAAGATCGCAGCCAGCTTTGTATTGAACGACGGACTATAATGGGATCAATAAATGTTTGAATGTCACTGTTTATTTGTGAATTCGGAACATTTGCTGTTGTATTCGTGTACTCTATTTATTTACGGGCACTATCTTGACAGTTTACATCTCAATCGGACGTATCAAATTCTATGTCGCGAGATTGGGTGGCAGTAACGATTGATACAGCTGGAATATCGACGTTATCCTGTTGCGAATGTGTTCAGATATTTCAACTTATAACTTCAGTTATAATACCTATTGTAAATCAGAGCTAACGTTCAATTCTATTCTATTCCTCAAACTGTATTTCCATCATCAGAGTTGAATTTGACTGTTCTTCAAAAAGCTTGGTCTAATTTAAGTTTCGAATATCTACGTGTTCTATGCATGCAGCTACAACGCACTGTACTTTATTGCACACTAAAATACGATAAAAAAAATTAACAAAAAGAATAGCGGTACACAATAGGCGGGCTTATAGCTCAAGTAGCGATTATTTCCAATCAACATATGCATCGCATCGCATTGCATCGCAGGACCAACATATAAAAGGACCTAATTCTTAAATTGTTAACATTACCGCAAATATCTATATCATTTTAATAACCATTGCTACTAAGAAAACGGAATATAATTGTACGTATCCATCATATACATACTATATAGAACTCGGAGGAGTTACAAGTTTTATAATATAAGCCCATTTCTTCAAACGAGAGCTCAAACTGTGCTGTATCAACGGTGGAATCGGCTCATTTATCTCCAGCCCAGCTCGTCACATAGTTTTAACACTCATTACAGCGTCGAACAGCCGTATCAATCCGCTCGCGCCGCTGGGGGTAAATTAGTGTTGCCAGCAAAAAGACACGCCTGCCACAATATACGGACTGATTGGAAAACTTAATCGGATAGCTCGCGATTTTTTTAATTTGATGTGCCCGCGACAAAAAATGTTTAATAAATATGGAATCGTAACAGGAACGGCTTCATTTTGGTTCTCGGGTCCTTTTTAATCGTAGAATTACATGTGTATCTTTTTCGATATTTAATAAAACGCTCTGGTTGTTCATTGTGTATTTTGTATGTTTAAAATATCACGTGGCGAACGGGTAATTTGATATTCTTCTCAAAGGACATTCAATATTATTTACTAAATATAAGCTTGAACTTCAGAGCCTCAAATAGAAATACCAAGAGAACTAATAATGGCCAATAGCAGCAGAAATTATTACCGTAATTATGGTTAAGCAGGCAAACCTTAAACTGGTAAATGTGACCTTTCAACTGTACATACCAAAATTGTTAAACATATCTGTATATTTTGTGTATAACTGTAATTTTCAACGCGTAAAAAAATTTATTATCTATTTTTTATGTGCTATTTTCAAAAGAATTTTAACACAAATTTTTTTTGGTCTCAAAATATTTATCGCCGTTGAATATTTCTATTTTATCATTGTATTGATAGGACACAATATGCATGTTTATGGCCTATGGCCTTAACCCTCTCAATATGAGAGGAGACCCGTATTGCAACGGTGGAATTGTAGTGGGTTGAAAAAAAAAACATATGCATTCCAAATTTAAAATTTCACACAATCCGCAATCAATATTACCGCGCAAAGTTCCGTAACATATCCAGCGGTGACCAGTCAAACGGAACGGTATTTGCCACAATAATATAATAAGTGCGATTTGAATGCAAATCCGATCGGCCGCGTATGGCGTCACGAGTTATTGCTTTAAATTAAGCTCTCGTTTGTGCGAACTGGTCTAACTCGGCAAGTTTCAATGGCCTATACCTAGTCAGTACATTTAGAAATATGTCCTACGTGCAGTACAGTTACGGAATACAGATTGCTATTCGATAGTTTGGAAAAAAAACATGATATATCTTTAATTCGTTAACGAATTATGCTTCAGAGAATGCTCAAAGAATGATAAAGGTTTACCATATTTTTTAATATTAACAAAATATACTACTTGTGAGACAATAATATCATTTCTCATTTAAAGAACTTTTTGAGTATATTAAAAGGGTAAGAAACGTAACGTAATGTAACTACAAGCCTGTAATCCTCGAAGGGGTAGGCAGAGGAATGCAGAACACTCAAGGGTAAGAATCATATAAAGCGAAGATCGGTAACATTACATACCACCATTTAAACTTTTTTTTGTATATATTAAATAAATCATCCATATTGAGGCGAAGAAAGAATACATCCACCGATATCATGTCGAAATATGTTACCAGGGCATATCGCGGTATGGCACGCCTGCCTACGAACGCCTACGTAAACTCTAAATGCTTTGTTATATGCCAGTTGAAGAAAGAAAGACGCCAGAACAAGAATATTTTCTGTATTCACAGAAATATCACAAACGTGATCTAAATGACAGCTGTCTTCGGCACCAGCTTGGTGATTATCCTTTTTTTTATATTCAAATATGGAACATTCGTTGATCAATAAGGAGGCTCTGAACTGCTCCAGTAATATCGATTAATGCTTCCTTAATGGGACAACATCGTTATAACATTCACATAATATTTTTATGGCGCGATTTATTTAATGGCGCCGTTTTAGTAGTGTGGCCAGTATACGCTTACATTGGAAATGTTACCATCCGAATAAGTATGCTTTCCGCGTAATAAAAATTAATGACTTTTGTAGTGACAATTCCTGAACTGACTGTTCACAAGTGAAACGTAACAACGAATAATGAATACCTACATGTTGACCTTTATTACGGATACCCTGCATTTAATATGTAATAAACTTACTTTTTACGATAAATACAAACAAAGTTAAATGTAACTTTAGAAAGCGCAACTATTCTTTTGAGATTCCAATGTTTATAGATAGAACACCATTACAAATAACTAGCTGTGCCTCGCGGTTTCACCTGCGTTAATGTGAAGAAAAACCTACGAAATATATTCCCGCTCGAAAATATATACTCGCTTTAAGAGTATTATATAAGACTATTACTTAGTAAATTACTGTAAGAAACTATTTTAGGTAAGTAAATAGGTTGCGGAGTTATTTTGAAACTATGATATTTCCTAAAATATTCAATGAAATCATAATGTCAATGGCAATTTCGTTCAAAGTTAAATACTTGTGATGAATAACGTATTTTTTTGGATAAAGATTAATATCATCTTAATAAAAACACTTTTGCACATAATTCATTATTTTAGTATAAATTTAATAACCATAAAAAAAGGTTATAGTGAGTTAACCTTAAAAAATAGTCATAATCATGATGATCTTATTTAAAACTTTGAAACGGGTACAAATCCGTCATACATGATTTTTGCGTAACTTTAACCGTTTACGCAGCGCACGCAACGGCAGAGCTTTCAAAAGGAATCATTTTCCCGTTTTTGTAACATTTTTTATTCATGCTCCGCTCCTATTAGTCACAGCATGATGTTAAATGAAAAAGCCTATAGTTTTCTTAGATAAATGGACTATGTAACACATTTTTTTTCAATTCGAATCAGTAGTTCCTGACATTAGCGCGTTCAACCTAACAAACGAACAAGATCTTTCTAATATTAGTATAGACTATTTATTAATATTTCGTAATGTAAATTGATCGTTTTTGGACGCAACTGTCAAGCCGGTTGTGTCAGGCAAATTTTGGCGCCAAGTAATTTAATGATTTTCTGTTTCAATTTTTTTTTAATTAGACATGTGACCATAAAGATTAATGAAGCATGATTCCCTCTTTTTAATCACAAACAAATCAAAATACGCGATAGTAATACTCTCTTAAAGGAAAAAACAAGGTGGCGACAAAATGTAACTTGATACGTGCAGGAACCGGGATATACTTTTTTATTGAGAGACTTGCTTAATTGAATAGCTCGAACGTAAAACGATTCATATAAAATAAGCAAGTCTCTTGATTGACTATTAAACAGTCAGTCAATACTGTATTTATATCGTCTATAAAATATCAAACAGAAAATAGTTATAAGCAACTACTGTCTGAGCCTGTCAGTTACTATCTTAAGCAGTTCCGTTTTGACATCATTGTAAAGAGAGGAATATTTAGAAATATGTCGATTTTTAATCTATATACAATGTTCCAATGAAAATATAAAAATAAAAGGAACAAACAAAGCAAACCAGCCGTACGAAGAACGTTTAGGTTACATCATGCCTGTAATCCCCGAAGAGGTAGGCACAGACGTAAACACCCTCGTTTTACGAGTTAGGCTTATATTCCACCATGAAAAAGGCGGTGAGTCTATTGCGTGGCATTGGTGGTGATCCACTACTAGAAATATCTACGAGAAAATCGAAGTTCAAAAAATTCTAGTAGATTTAAGAATTGAACCCAGGAGCCATCGATCAGCGGTCACGCTTGGATCCACCCCATCAACGAGTCAATCGACAAACAATCTAGATTCAATTAAGTGATTCAATTTATTTAATTAAACCAATTGATTGAATTTGATTCACACCTCACTGACACCGTTCATAATTTTATGAATGTAGAACAAATTATATCAGATGGTCTCATATTCCAAAGCAAATTGCTTGATAGAGCGTACACATCACTAATCATAAACAAGATTCATCACAACATCTATGTTTGTAATATGATGTATGTATGATTCCAATAAAAAGTGTTGTATGATTCCAATAAAAAGTGTTGCCAGGAAAGAAATATTATTTTTACGTAAACAGCGCCATCTATTGCTGTTCCGATTGAAATAAATATATTCGACCGTTTTATTTATTTTTGACGTTCCTGTGAACGCAATTAAGTATTACAGATTCTTTTCTCATAATCTTGTTATACAATACACCTACTGGATTTTAAGTAAACAGTCGAACGCAGTAATTATACAGTTACAAGACAATAAAAATGCTAAATATTCACAAGTATGTATATATAACAAACGTTTAATTGAACCTTACTCAATGGCGTATTATTATCTTTAAATTAGGACTATTGATATTAACTAAAAGACTTATGAAATTAAGGAGACTAACATTACTCGTATTACGAACCTTCAACAAAATATTTCTAATAGAAATATCAAGAGTTTTAGTCAATTACCTTTCTTATTATAGGTACATATATTTTTCCTAGTTAATTTCTAATACATCTAGCTAAATACATTGAAAAATAGCCAGAGAAACTTGGCACTAGTAAGAAAGAGTTATGTCTCGGAATTATTTCAATCTGACTCCCAAGCGTGTACTATCGATAATATATCTTTATATTGTAATTGAGCATAAATATTTAGCCAGCCGAGAAGAAATGACAAGATAAGAAATGTGCTTGTACTACTAAGATGAATGTCTGCGAAGTAAAGATGGATATCTTTTGTGTTCGCGGGCGAGTCATAGGTGAAATGGAATAAAACTGAGATGAATAACACATTGACCGTCTTACGTACAGGCGAAATGTGTAGGAACGAAGTTTGTATGGACGAAGCGTGTATGGACTATGCGTGTATAGACGAAGCGTGTATGGACGAAACGTGTAGGGACGAAGCGCGTATGGACGAAGCGTGTATGGACGAAACGTGTATGGACAAAGCGTGTATGGACGAAACGTGTATGGACCAAGCGTGTATGGACAAAGCGTGTATGGACGTAAAAGGTATGTTAATCATTTCGAAAACACTCGTAACAGTTGTAACTAAATTATCTTAATCGTGTGGTATCAAATATTGCAGAATCTGGTCGTATCACGTCAGGTCCCTTATAGGATGCGGCGACAGCACCGAGGGCCAAATACTCGTGACTCCATGCTTACAGAGTCATCATATAAGTGCAAGAAGAGAATAATCAATCTTCTTCTTCTTAGCGTGTCGATGACAAACACATTTTGTAATAAGTCGCTAAATGCATTTAGCCCAGAATTTTGCCACGCTGATTGCCTCATCACTAGCAGTCATTAGGTCGTCCTGGG
>DWDT01005713.1:0-10226 GCA_018245595.1 Microceris scylla
CACCCAGGACGACCTAATGACTGCCAGTGATGAGGCAGTCAGTGTGGCAAAATTCTGGGCTAAAACCATTTAGCGACTTATTACAAAATGTGTTTGTCATCGACACGCTAAGAAGAAGAGTGTGATGTTACATTGTTATTATATTATTGTCACGAATGTGTATTGATTTTTTAGCGTAGGTTCAAAATTTTCCAACGCCATATTGAGTGAATGTGTGTAAAAGTAATGAATTGATAAAAGTGAGGTGAGATAGCCATCTGCGAGCATTGTACGCGAGAAAGCGATGTATACGCACAACGTGCCGCGCGTTGCGTAACAATACGCTTTTATTTGATTTTCTGCGTGTTTGGTGCTCGACTGGCGCCGCCATCTTGTTTTCTATTATTAAAAGAAACCATAGATAATTTGAACATTTTATCAAAATGCACATAAAAAGTGAAGTAAATGAAACAGTGTTTCTACTTATTTATTGAATACCTAATTTGTAGTTTATGTTTATACCAAACATTGAAAAATAAAAAGCAATATGAAAATGGACTGCAAAAAATGTACAACTTATTTTCCTAAAAATTCCTTCCAGCATATCTTAAAAATAAAAAGTGCTATTACATGGTACATGGGCGTGTATGTAAATAACATTTATACCTTTGTAAATTTTTTACCTCAATAAAAACGCTCAGTTTAAATTCGTTTAATCTGTTAAAAACATTATTTTGACCTGCTTAAAGACATAGGTAATAAACATACTGGCACCAAAATAAATACAACGACATGTAACCTCTTCTTATAAGTAATGTTACAAGGAAGCAGCATACGACACTATGAGTTTGATCGTTATGTCAATCGATTAAAGTGCAAAATTATTTAACTATACGTCATTACGACGTCCATCATAAGTCACTTAACAGTTATCAAGTAATGAGTGTCTGATTTTATTGAACGTAAAACACAAAAGCCAGTTACATAACGGATTACAACGAAAAACAGTTCAAAAGCGATTCGTGCCAATTTCGGATTTAAACCGGATCCGAAGATACTCGTCACTTACCGACAGCGAGTTAGGGTAAGGGTGCGTTTTCATCAGGGATGAGCGAGGATGCGTAGCGAGGAATGTGTTTGTTAAGAACCAATAGGATCCCTTCCCCTTTCCGGTACTGAGCGATGCTAGGTAAACGAAGGTATTTTATTGGTTCTTAACAAACGCATTCTTCGCCTCGTATCCTCGCTCATCCCTAGTGGAAACGCACCTTAAGCCATGCAACGACAAAGGATAATTTAGCACAGAAATAGCACCCAAAAATGACAGCAATAATGTCTTGAGATAACTGAGACATGGTCATCTAGTTTCTAGCTAAACAGGGCTGTAGGAAATAGTTGTATTAACGTATTTTAAACTACGTATATATTTACATCCAAACGCAAAACAAACATTCATTCTCAATGCACGTAGATTTGCCCCGGATAAGAATTGAAACTGCTTATGTATTAGCAATCAAGATCATTATTCAACAGATAAACAATACCTACAATGAGGTCTTATATCCACGTCTTTTCAAATTACATAGTTAATGTTATAACAATCGTTTGCTCCAAATTCCGTTATATTACACAAACAAACACGCATTTAGTTATATCACACATACATAATAATATATACAAGCACTTACACGGGTAATTATCCATGTTATATCTTCGGCCGTTATCACATGCGGCCACCAAATGCAGAAGTACGCTTCAAAAAAGATTGAAGGGGATTTATGTATGTGAAATATACGTATATATGTATGTATAAATTTAATTTCAATAAGGCATTTTCACATTTAAATAGAGAATAATAAATTAAAACTATTTCAATAGAGAATAATAATAATGACATTGATGTAAACGCTTGATAAATTTTGTGATTTTGCGTAGGCATTACCACCTTATATGGGGTCTTCGAGAACATTCTGGTAATTTCTCCTTTTCCCATTAAGAGAAATTTAACGACAGTAAAGACGATTTAAAGACATGAGAGTTGTTTAAACTAATGTCATAGTTTTAATAAATAGTATTACATATACGAGTATATAAAGTTCACGAGCAGTGATAGTCTAGTGTTTTAGAATTCTGCCTCCCACTCCAGAGCTCCTATTAATACACAAAAACATCTGCTTAAAAAAATAAATGCGTCTTAATATTAAACAGCGCTTGATGTAACGTTCTAAAAATATTGAAAGAAAATCTGCCTCTCTTGTAGTTTTTTGCAATATTTCTGAAGGCGTGAAATCTGCCAACGGCCACTTTGATAAGTAAATGATTATAGCCTTAAACCTTCTGATGCGGACAGGAAGCTCGTGTCTGAAAGGAAACGGTAAAATCATAAAATTATATCAATGATGATCAAACATCCAATCACAACGATTAAAACAGTAAGCTTAAATTATGATAATGAGATCAATAAATAAATAAAGAAATAAGAAGTGACCAAAATATTTATATTTCTCAGATTCTGTAACATTTTATCTACTTAACATTATAGGTACTCATTACTCTTTGTCAGAAATACAATTAGTACTTATGTAGATAGCATTTTGCGATTTCGAAACAAATCGATCATACCTTCCGAGAAAAAATAACCTTTATACAAAGGAATAATTTTTCTTAACAATTTGCCGCTCGATTTTAGGTTTACTATTTAATTTCACAGGTTTTCTAAGGAAAGAAAATTTTATGGCTCTCTCTGTGGCTATTCTATTGTATTGAATAATTTCGAAAAGTTCAAATAATTTAGTTCCACAATATTTAAGTAGGTGAATTTCTGCTCAACAATTCACCAAGTTCCAGTAACTAATAACTTTGAGGCATAGACAATATTCCGCGAAATCGTTGGTTGATTTTTAAATTATTGTTTTTTATCCAGAAAGTGTGATTTTGGGAAAGGTTAGGTTATTGAATATTGCGAGAAAATCAAGGTCCTCTATATAATGGGAATAAAGTCAATGAACTGACGTATTTTTGTTACTGAAACAAACTACGGCCATATGTCAATTTTTTTTTGTGATTTCTACTTTTGAAACGAATTTCTCAGCCTGCAACATAATCACTTATTTCTCTGTTACAGATTCCGTCATATTGGTTACGAGTATAAAATGCCATCAACAAATCCACCATCCGGGTAGGTACGCATCAATGCTTTAATAATAAATGAATTTTATTAAAAATTATAACTATATTTTAACTACTGTTCCAATTTCACAGTCACATTCAGAGCGACGAGGGGTGATACAGAATATCCTTATTATCGGCAGAGTAATCCCCTTTGGCAACAGACATCAAATCTAAGAAAGAGATCTCCAGACTCAAACCAAAAATATCAGTATTACAATGGACAGTACGACAATTACCCAGCAACACAGCAGCAGCAGCAAAATCCATTTCAGCACCCAAGGTTCAACAATTTTCAGACCTACCCACAGAACTACCAGAGCAGAGCATCAGTGGACTTAGTTAATTCTGAAACGCGTAATGACGGGAGACTGCTATCAGAGTCAGCGTTCACAAGGATATCAGAAACTTTGGGTGCTATCAATACCGTTGGACATTACTTAGTGGATATGGTCAATGAAAACGATAGGCGCGAAACTGATCCAAATTTACAACAACTACCCCAAGCTCTGTACACGATCAGCAAAAACGTTTTGGGACGAAACGTCACAGATAAAATTGCCCCGATAGTAAAACAAGCGCTACCAAAAGTGTTACCAGATGCACCAATAACTAAAATAGCAACTGGAGATCTAAGTCAACAAAGCGATGCCAGGTCCTGCACGACACCAGAGGGCGAAGATGGACTGTGCGAAGATCTGAGCAACTGCCCACAATTGCTCTTAAATTTGGTGAATCTTCGAGAATCGTTGTGTTTTAAAGATTTGTTCGTGCCCGGCGTCTGTTGCCCGCGAGATCTTATAGTACCTGCAACCCAAGCCGTTGAAAAGCCAGTTCTGGCAACAACAAGCAAACCGACTTACTTAGTTCCTGTTACCACGCTACGGCCAGTTCCGAGACCAACGACAATTAAACCGTCAGCGATTTTAGTCCTGACTACTAAAAGGCCTAAACTTACACCAGCTCCAACGACTGTCAGACCTGTCACCACCCCACCAACAGTTGCAACCACCCCGAGGTCAACTACCACTTTTTACACTTTACCGCCACCGATCATTGCGAACTATTCCAACATCGTGGATGAGAATGGTGAGAAAATTGCTTTATATCTGACATAATAGACTTTCACTTTAAAATTGGAAGGTCATTTGAATAAGGGCTGTAAAGATGGTATTTGACACACGATGTTCTTTGCCAACCCCGTAAGGAACCTTGCGTGACGCTATACTAACAACATTAATTTTAAAATCGTCAACCGACCACATAACATAGATTCTTTAAGCTGTTTTGTATATGATAATGTTTATATAAGAAATTTATGGGTTTGCAGACTGCGGTCAGCGGGAAGACGAAGGTGGTCGTATTGTTGGTGGCACAGAGTCAAAGCCCGGCGCGTGGCCGTGGATGGCGGCGATCTATCTGCATGGCAGCAAGCGCCGCGAATTCTGGTGCGGTGGCACACTCATTGGCAAGCGGCATGTGCTCACTGCTGCTCATTGTACCAGGGATTCTAAGCAGAGACCGTGAGTAGACTACCAAAGAAGAAATTTTAGTAGAAACTTGTCCAGGTTTGATACTAAAAACAAAACCGCTAAGCCAGTTACCACAACAACTGCAAAATTAATGCATTTTTAGTTTTGATTAAAAAAAATAATTTTAACGGACCTTAGTGACAACTACGCTCTATTTGGAAAATAAATCCTTTTCGGACGACAGCATTAAAAATTTTCTTACCAACAAATCATTTATAGGTCTCTTTAATGTCTTTACTCCTACTTTGTACAACGTAAAGGGTGTAAAGTGAAATTACATGACTCCCCTGCCCTCTCCTACGCGGTAATACAGGTCTGTTGTTATGTTATATTAAATTTAAGTAATTTCCTTCTCTTTTTCAGCTTCCCAGCCCGTCAGTTCAGCGTCCGTCTTGGCGACGTGGACCTAGCGAGAGAGGACGAACCCTCCCGCCCCGTAACGCTACGAGTGGTAGCTGTGAAAGCACACGAACAGTTCTCCAGGGTCGGGTTTTACAACGACATTGCGCTGCTTATGCTTTCTGGTAAGGGCATGATATTCGCCATAGACTCCACTTCTACGTACCATCAAGCAGGGCTGTGGCCAAGTGCTGCCCTATACTATATAAAAAATATACATACATATATTATATACCTTCAAAATCGGTTACGTTTATTATACCACGATAAATATATTTGATGAGGACAATTATTTTTCTTTGCCTGGGTGTAAAAAATACACATATAAATTAACTTTTTTAAAGATGTGATTTATCAGGTATCTGGATACCAGGGCACGGACTCTACCCGGCTTGGAATCAGATGGCCGGGTGTTGAAAGGATCCGAGATATTTATTTTATAAATTAATACCGTATGTTAATTTCCGCAAAAGTCACCACTTGTTTACAACCCAAAAAATATTCCTAAAAGCAATTAATTCATATGACAATAAATCATACTCATACAAAAGCTTTATTCTATGTTACAAAAATAAGTTATTGTTGTAACATAAGTGATAATTAACTGTGTAAAAAAGTGCACATTGAATTTGACGCAAATATTTTTTGCTGCATGAATTATGACTATTCCAACGTTTTGTTGGCTAATTGCAATCGGCATATACATGCAAGTGAACGAACTAATTAGGCGATGCAAATGACGTGCGTTTGACAGAAGAAATATAGCTGAATCGAATTCGTAATAAGGAATAATAATAATAATCTATATTCGCATAACACAGTACAAACAGAATGGTTAAATGTGAAAGAGATTTGTTCAGACATGTTTTACCGAGTAATAGTAATTTTATATAATCAGACAATTATCATGAAAGATAGAGGTAAGGAGAAAGGTAATTATCATGAAGGATAGAGGAGTACTCCATATATGAAAAAGTTTTCGTATCATGCGTTAAATTAGGGTGGTGCTACTGTCGCAAGAAGGTAAATTTTAAAAAGGTCGCCACAATTTATAAGAATTAGATTGTAGTATTTACTAAACTGTTACGAACTATGTAAGCAGTTAAGGTGTAGCATAGAGCGGTTTCAACAAAAATATTAAATTTTGCCACATACATCACGTACACAACTGATAATTCACACACTCTTTCTACTCGAAAGCCTCATTATAACGGGTTTCTCAACCATTATTTACTGCATAAGCATGTTTACTATATCTAGTTATCCCCCATTTAAAATAGTTCTTCATATCTCTACCGTCCATAGTTAATTATTTTATTTATTACTGTGTTCGAAGCGTGCCATCTTTGTATTATCTATTGCAGACAACGTTCAGAAATCAAAATATGTCATTCCGATTTGCCTGCCCACTGGTGACCTCTCGCGGCAAACGTTTGACGGCATGATGGCTACCGTAGTGGGCTGGGGCACGACAAGATATGGCGGCGGGGAGAGTTCCAGGCAGTTAGAGGCCAAATTACCTGTATGGAGAAACGACGATTGTGATAAAGCTTACTTTCAGCCTATCACAGATACATTTTTGTGCGCTGGCTATGCGCGCGGCGGTGTTGACGCTTGTCAGGTGAATTTTTTTATTAATCACTGTTTACATGCTGTAAACATGAGTTGAACGAACATAGTGCTTATAGATTTTAAACGTGAGATAAAGTGCATTGTGTATGATAATTAGACTGAGCTTGGTGACGTCAATACGTGTATATGGATCGATCATTTCTAGTTATATTTTGTAAGATATATTTTATAATAAAAAAATAACATTAATTCATCGCATCGCAATCAACATTAAATGCACAGTTTAAACTTAGGTTACAACGCCGCACACGATTTGTACGTTGTTCACCTATGAGAATGAACAATTTATTTATACCTAATAATATATAAATGCAATATTTTCTTCATCTGACGTAACTTTGATTAAATTTTCATCTAGGGTGATTCCGGTGGACCGCTGATGCTGCAAGCTAATGGTCGGTGGACACAAATCGGAGTGGTTTCCTTTGGCAACAAGTGTGGCGAGCCCGGATATCCGGGCGTGTACACCCGGGTCACACACTACTTGAACTGGCTGCAGCAAAGTTTAACATAATCCCTTGTAAATATAACAAAAAAACATAATGACGATAACGCTTGATTAACGTGTAGTCATTATAAGTATCATGACATTCATGAAAAGCTCAAGTTAAATAGGCTCTTAATTATATTTCTAAATGTATTTTTTAAATATGTCATACCAAAATGTACGACAATTTGTAGAGATTCTACTAAATATATAATGTAGCAAATAGGGTGCCTAAGCATGTATAAATCTCATAAATAAATATCAGAAGGTGTGGCCTTGAACAGTACTATTTGTACAGTTACCACTAAGATAAATAGAACATTGAATGCCCTAGTCATATTTTATTTTTAGTGGCAATGGATACAACCGGTTCACTTTGATAGAAAGAGGTAAAATAAGTTTTTTACTAAACATTAATAGACTCAACGTCGGCCATATGTATTACTGAAAATACTAAATATTTTGTTCTATGTACTATTAATCTAGGTAATTATTATGCTCTAATTATTAATTTATATATATTTAAGTATTTAACTTGTAGTATTGACTCGCAGTACATATAAATATGATTTGTGATAATATTAACATAATTACGAGTGGTTTTGTTCATCGCAAATATCTACATAAATTTTATGTCTAAATTTTGAGTTGATAAGATAAGAGTAATTACCTCTTTTGTATATTTTAACATTTATCGCCTTTATTCGTTAAGAAATGAATCTCATTTTTTGTAAATAAATAAATATTTTAACTAATACATTTTGTTTTTTTTTTTTAACATAACATCCGTATTTTACTAAATCCGTATTTACTATTACTTATCCGTATTTACTAAAAATCCGAGCTACTGCTAGGAATTTCAAGTAATATCATAGGATGACGATCTGCGAAAGGCTGCAGACAGACGCTGAATGCGACAAGCCGAGGACAGGGTGCGATGGCACTCATTGGAAGAGGCCTATGTCCAGCAGTGGACTGAGATAGGCTGATGATAATGATGATGATCATAGCAATTTTAACAAAACGAATTAAAATGCATGTAATATTTAATTAAAATACAAAACAATGATCTTGAATAATAATAATACAAATTTTAATTATATAAGAAAACAGTCATGAATAATGAATAAAAAATTATAATATCAATCATCGTTTATGAAACCAATTTTCTTACCGAGAAGTTTTTAAAAATATATAATTAGAAATTGCTCTAACTAATTTTCTTATTTAGCCTGTAATATATTTATTTTTATGTACCCTGCATGTACTGAAAATTGTTAAATGCTGTCTATTCCAGAACGAAATAACAAGCGTGACTTTGACACATAACTAACATTTTGCATGACATTCCTGACGTATTGCATTGTGAAATGTGAATCAGATTTTATGATTAATTATGAACATTAGTGTTTTACTGTAAATAAATAATTTAGAAACAAAATTTTAATGAAGAATTCTTGGTTTTGAGCAAATTTAAAAATTATCATTTTAAAACTTTGAATTTACGTAAAGCGTTAACTAGTAACGATGAAATACTCAGCATCATCTCCTACCACGAACTATCCGAGGAGTACTTCTCCGTTGCCAGCTCCGGCCAACTATCAGGCCACCACTGCCAGTGCAGCAGTAAAGAGATACAAGTACTTACGAAGGCTGTTCAAATTTAACCAAATGGATTTTGAATTCGCCGCCTGGCAAATGGTATATTTATTTGTATCCCCTCAAAAAGTTTTCCGAAACTTCAATTACAGGAAACGTGAGTTGGATAATTTAATTTCAGTTAATTTATGCAATATATCGAATTCAATTAATTTATTCATTAACTAGTGATGCCCAATAATTTGTGAGTAATTTCCCGTTCTTGTCACTTTAAAATAAAATGTTTGAAATTCATTATGTTATTTATTAATAAATAACACAGTCAGGACCGTTATAGATTTCACTTGCAATATAAAGCCTTTTTTTTAATAAAGACTATCTGCAGTTGAATGTATGTTTAACATGTGTTGATAAATCATGATTTTCAGATACAAAATCACAGTTTGCCAGAGATGACCCGGCCTTTTTGGTCCTTTTGTGTGTGTTCCTATTTTGTAAGTATATTTAATTGACTATTTTGTGCAATAACCTTAGGACATTTTTAGATACCAATATCAAATGACAAATTTATTATGTCTTTCAAAATTTTGCTTCAATCTCTTCTCTATTTAATATTGTACATTAATATTGAACAACTTAATCGTTGTATGACTATTATAATACTCACAAGTATTAGAATATTACAATTGTATTAGAATAACTGTGGTGTCAAACTTTCAAAACTGTTTCTTAATAAATACATTCTACTGATATATTATAGTCTTCTCAAAAATGTGTGTCTCTCTGTATTTATCGGAGTTTTTGGTTTCTTGATACTCGAAATTAGACAATATAGTAGACTCCGGTCATAGCTAAAATGTTCCCAAAAACTATATTAAACCATAACAAACAAAATATTCTTAACAATTACAGTGTCATCGGTCTGTTTTGCACTCAAAATGGGCCTGACATGGGACAAGGCATCTCTGTTCGTAGTCTTTGTTGTGCTTGTGGACTTTGTTGGCACTGGGATACTGGTCTCTACAATATTGTGGTACGTACACTTTATTTATTATAACATACAAAAACATGCATCAAATTTCATAATTTAGAATTTTTTTTTATGTCGCCTATAGAAAAATTATTATTTATTTATTGTTAATTAAACTGATTACAAAAACCACTTACATTAATTTACACAGTTATTGGTATAAAGAAGTATTATATTAAGTAGTAGGCAGAGATGTGTAGTACATTCCTAGAATTCACCTGTTAACCCACTCGTCGTGGCGGACGCCTATAGGTGTTTTTGATCCTAATACAAAGGTGCGCTATACGCCAACCGGCGTTTTTTTTTAATTGCTTATATCTCAGCAAAAACCAGCCAAAAAAAACATATTTGCAGTATATACACATTTTTTAAAACACAGCAAGGTACTGCTCGCAGTTTC
>DWDT01005714.1:0-10226 GCA_018245595.1 Microceris scylla
TATATTTTGTATATTGGGTAATACAATAACAAATAATCGACCTTTATAATTCTACTGTTGGAATATGGGTCTCCTCTCATATTGAGAGGGTTAAGGCCATAGTGTGCCACGTTGGCCGAGTGCGAATTGGCAGACTTCACACACCTTAGAAAATATTATTTTTTTTATAAATTCTAATGTATGCAGGTTTCCTCACGATGTAAAGGAAGTGATATTTAAATTTAAAACGCACATTTGTAAAGACGTGCGCGTCATGGATTTGAACCCAGGACCTTATATATTGGGTATTGTAATGTAAATTTAAAATGAATGAATAATAATGAAACAGTTGGAACATCAGTTTCAAATAGAATACCAGGAAGGACGAAACAATCGTATGTTGTTTTGATTTCAAAGAAATATGGAGGATGTCGGAAACACACACTCGCAATAACTGTAAGAAGTATGTCTCTTATGATTCGAAATTTTCTATGCAAATATAAAAAAAATATAATAAAAAAAATTAAAAAACCCGACTGCGTAAAAAATTTGAAGTAAATATAAAAAAGGAGAGTAAAAGTAGTGTAGGTCGCCTCGTACCAGATGGTCTGACGACCTGAAGAACACGGAGGGAAGCTGCTGGATTCGGAAGGCTTAGGACCGGAAGGAGTGGCGCCGATTACAGGAGGCCTACGTCCAACAGTGGACATCTAGAGGCTAACGATGATGATGATGATGATGATGATGAAACAAAAATACTGAAAATGAAAAAAAAAACAAGTTCAGGTTTCTGATAAATACAAATTATGCATTGATTATGATTGTGCATGATGATTATTGATTTTGATTACACATTATGCATTACGATTTAATACAGAACATAAACACACGGAATTGCGGACTTCTACAGTCGGCACCGCACAACCAATTGATCCCATCGAGATGTTTTTTTATTTACTTAATATTTTTTACGCAGTCGGGTTTTTTAATTTTTTTAATATCTTTTTTATTTGACGCCCCACATGATACATTCAAGAAATTTTAGGTATTTATCAAGCAAATACAAGTAAAATTAGGTATAAACGCTAGTTATATGTTATACATATATTTGAAACGTGCTAATTAAGTCCTTTCACTTGATACTCCACACGGAACCCTTTAAAGAATTTTTGTTTTTATTCACGACGTAATTGCTTCTAGAGGGCGCCATATTGGATTACGTGTGATGGAACATACCTAGGAACAATTGGACTATAAACACGTATCTGACGTCACCTTAATTATATAAATCTGCCAGAGGTTTGGAAGATATGAGGTAATAAAGAATATTACAAACAAACAGAGACAAGATACGCGCGACAATCATAACCCTTTCCTTACAGTCGCGTCAAAAATGGGCCCAGATATGCGTTTAATTGTCTCATACGTCTAAGTTACAAAGCTCGCGCCTCGGCGAAACTCAATCACGTTTTGATTTCTTAACAATTTAAAATAAAAATTGTTTTCTTTCCTTCTGTAATAAATCACTACCTAATGAGTCTACTTATAGCATCGTTGCAAAGTTCTTTGACATGTTAATTGTAAATTAGATTATTTGAGAATACTATAATTTTATAATATAGGACATACATCTAATTGTACGTTTTACAATTTTCTAAAACGTGCGAAATACTTGATTCTAATGCTCATAACAATCAATCTCATTTCTCTTTCTCTTTAAATTCAAAGTAATTGTAATTAAATTTACATAAATGCAATTATATTTACATTATGTTAATGCTGAATCAACTAAGCATACACTACTAAGCAAAACACGTAAATATAACGTTTAATACTTTACATCTACGAGTATAGAAAGGTAACAGATAGTTCCATAACTCTGTTACCTAATACATGTGTTTTATAATTATATATTTATCTCTTATACGACAATCTTCGTTTTCTAGTATTAGTGTCTACAACGTGGTTAATGTGTTTTGAAGAGAACACTTTTATATAATCGGATACTATGGAGAAATCTGTTTTAAAAATAGGAGACAATATAATATTATCTTTGCTGAAATATTGAAAAGGCCTCAATTAATTTAACAGAAATATTATTGTTCTAATTTATGTACATGTACTGATCTTATCCCATTGCGGCTTTGTTTGTGGCTGCTTCTCTTTGTGAGGCGCTAGTTCTGTGCATTAAATTAGGTCGTATTTTTTTTTTCAATGGAAAGAGCGCGACGTACGGTTTCTAAAACTCATGCTGACAACGATAGTAGCTAGAAACTTTGTAATTAGAGAATATTATATGTATAGCGGTCTCGCTGATTTGTATCACATGCAACAACACACAATAAACTACGTGAGTGCTCAATGTACTGAAAAATACAAGGCCTGAACAATTTGATATCGGTTACTTGTGAGTCACAATCACTTAATGGGCAGACCACATATTGCAATGTAATTACTTAAATAAATAGTTTCTGCGTAATCTGACTACTATTATTTTTAGTTTTTATTTGTATTACATATTATAGAACATTTTTTATAAAGAAAAGTTATATTGGTAGTTCAGTTAAGTTAATAATTAAAAATTGTGGACTATTTATCAAAGGCATATATTACTTGTGTTTTTAAATGCAAATCACAAGCATTCTTTATATTATTAATTGTTTTTTTTATTAAAATGTGTATGACTTCTTCGTTGCTCAAGTGGGTGCCAGCGCGACAGCTGATCAAGAGATTCTGGATTGGATCTCACTGATGGACCTTGTAACGTAACTAGTGAAACGTGGTATTGTACTACACTTCTCTGTGTACCTCTTCGGGAAATACAGACGCGATGTTACGTTTGTTCTTTTTTTATTATTTGAATGGAATCAATTTAGTAAAACCTTAGTATACATATCAAAAAAACGTAACATTAAGCCTGTAATCCCTGAAGGCGTAGGCATACTTAAACACGTAGGTAGTACCTATACTTAAGTCATACATATTTAAAACTTAATGTACGTCAATAAATCTACGCGAATTTGAGTAAAGCTTTTTAAAGCCAATGTCCATTGCAATCATTTTAAACTGATTTATCATCAATTCTACGCAATTGAATTTTCTTATATATAATATGGTAATTAAAATAAATGGAATGTCATTGCATGTAGACTAATAGCGGTCAATACATTAGTCTTTTCAAATATGGAGCTATAATATGTTATTATGACATAGTTACGTAGTTCTGAACACAGAACCGGAGTTTCGTTAAAAGATATTCAAAGATTTAATGAAAATTGATATACGAAGATTAATGTTTTTTGATATCTGTAATAGTTACGGAATAATCGCCTGTGCACACTTAAATATTACACCCGGTATACTGTGTATATACCTGTAACAGTTACAACTCCCTCACACAAAATATATACGGTACACCGCGGCAACGCGTTAGTTTTTTCACATTATTCTTTCATTCATTTACATTACAATTAATTGAGTCCCTAGCGTAGTGCTCAATTTAATTACATCGTGAACATTAGTACGATTATCGATATTAAAGTAATAGGACATTATAAATATGCGTACCGACGAGACAAGTGTTTAGACGACTACCATTAACGCTCGACTTTACGCGGTAGAGTGACACGTTAAATTAATTATTTATTAACCACACTGTAGCTAACGTTGCCGTTACCTTATTACGTTACGCGTTCATATTAAACTTACGGTTTTAAAAATGCGCGTAATGGAAGCATTTTATTCTATACGAAATATTGATACAGATAATTATTATAGCAAACAATCGAATTGATAAGAGAATGTAAAGAAGATAATTTTTTTTGATGATTGAAGTTCCGGCGGCAGTGTTAATAAAACCATAATTCCATTTGAAAATTTCATAGACGTGTGAATGGTTACTTACCACAAATAAAAATTCAATTTCAGTTACGTAGAAAACATTTTTTTAAACAAATGATCTAAACATGTTACAATTATTTATGCATAGAAAATTTCTCAACGCCGCACACTTTAACTAATTAACACAATGGATTAATAAAAACAAGAAACGAACTCAATTTAAACTTTGAAATGATTTTATGCAAGTACCGACTTGTACCTACTTTACGCGGGTGCGTTGATGTTGTTTGGTACGCACATCTCGACCGGCCGTCTCCACTCAACTGAGCGCGCGAATGCCTCTCAACTCCGCGCTTAAAGCTTATACGCGCGCATGCGCTCTTTAACCTCATAGAATATTCTATGGAAATATGCTCATATCACCCTTAAATTTAATTAATTTCAGTGCTAAAGTGATCGACCACCAGCAGGCCACTGTGGTCTTTATTATTTTAAAAGCGTGTAAAAACTTTGTTGTTCGCGTTAAAATATTTGTTTCGGAAATTTTTAGTTTTAAAAAAGAGATGGAAAATTAAAACAAATGCAACTTCAGGTTTTAGTAGTGATATATGCTTATAGAAAATTAAAGAAAGTCTTACTGGTCATTTTACTCTTCATTTAAATAAAATTTTATTTCCTTTAGTCAGAGAATTAACTGCTTCATAGATCGAGCGATTACAAGGGTGACTGCTGGCCGACGTATTCTGGGTTCAATCCCCGAAACGAGCGCTGTTGTGTTTTCTTAACTTAAAATTCTCGTTGTTTGGATTTGTGCTATATTAATCTTGTCTACGTACTGTTTATTCAAACGTGAAAAATCAATCAACTGTTTTTAATTATGGCCGTGTTGGTATGGCTGGGTTATCGTTGTGTTATTTAAGTTCTATTGGATGCCTTAATGGTATTCAAATTTGATATCGTAATTAAAACGATGGCTAGGACCCTTCCTAAAAGCTTCTCTGTTAAAGCCGCATAGACGCATAGTTATATATTTATATTTATACATAACAGTAATTAAATAAATAATTATTCCATATTACGGTTACAGGGCAATTTTTTTTATGACTGAAGAAGATAAGAACATGTCTGGAAAGATAGGATTAATTCGGTGCTCTCTGCCTGCCCCATAAAGGTTCTAGTACAATGATATAATAAAAGAAGAAATATATATTTAACAAGGCAATATAATACCTTGTCGTTATAATCCTTACCCCTGTGATAATCCCGACTAAGGTTGTACTTTAACATAGCCGCTCTATTTTATAATTATTTAAATTAATCATAATCGTCGTACTGTTTTGTGAGTCGAATGATTGCAAGAGCGAGTGCCGATCGTGAGGTCCTGGGTTCAAATTCCGGGTCGTTTCGGTGCCATTCGGTTTTTCTCATTCAGAATTTCTAGTAGTGGCTCGGAGCCTGCGTCTGTGCCTGGTGTATGGCAATATGTTCACCAACAATTTCATGGGACCTAATCGTAATTGGTGAAACGTGGGAGTGTACTATACTCCTCTGCCTACTCCTTCGGGGATTACGGGCGTGTTATTACGTTACGTTTATCGATATACTCGTAACGTGTACCAGGCTACTTATTGTTAATAGATGTCAGATACACTACTAGAATTCTAAAATTACGTATGTTAAACTTACCAACTTGTAAGATCTTAATATGTTATTCCATATTTTGATATCAGGATTTTTTACGGTAGACAAAATATGAAGACTACTTATAATAAACTATGTGAGGGGCTTCAGGTTTATAAGTATTCTAAGTTAATAAGGTATTTCGGTTTTAACTTGGATAATAGTAAATGTTAACTGGAGAAGTTTTGTTAATATTTTAGTTTGAATAATTCTGTAGTGTGAGGTACTGAAACTGAAACTTGTGTAGCGTCACGTCACGGTATGGTATGGCAGAGAATAACGAGAGCATCACTGCTTGACATCACAAAGAAGGCTTCATGGAATTGTCTCAAGTATAAAGTTCACCTACCTTTTTCGCGCGGACGTACATCTTGCGGTTCCATGGCTGGGGCCTGGGTGCTCGATATCGGACATTGGGAGCAAAGAAACTACTCACCTGCAAATAAAAAAAAATAACCTGTAATATACATTATTAAGCTTAATCTCACTTAACTGTATATATGTATTTTTAATCATACTATCACGTTTGACAACATTTCGCCTGCTAGCATACTTTTCTAGACAGTGCCTATTCCCTTTCATTTTGAAAAAATTCAAGTTGTACGAATGAGGAAATATTCTAATTAATATAAGTGCGTTACGGTCCTGTAAGTAATAATATGTATTACGTTTATGTAACTTCCACTAACATATTGAAGGCCCGTTCAATATACTGATTAGGTTCGCGTGTTTGCAAGTTAGACCTTTACGAGCTTCAACTGAGGTATACCAGTGCAATCAGTTGTGATAAATGCAACCTAATTATACTTATCTTGAACATAAAGTACTCGCGAGCAACATGGCATGGTAATACGTTATTTTGTCACTTGCAATGTTTTCAGCGAATCATATACGTCTTTGTTCCTATTTCGTACATAATATGATGTTCATTGTGTAGGGTTCCGTGATAATACAATATAAATACGAAAAGAGAATTATTAACATTGAAGAGTATTATTGGATTACTATGGGATTTGTTTACCCAAACATTGTTGTTTTTTACGTTTTAATACGTTATTTAAAAGGAAAGTACCTTAAACACTGCAAACATAATTTCAAACGTGTATATGTATATTCCAAAAGTATACTCTTTTCAAATGAGTTCCTTTTGTAGTATAAATCGTCAATAAGTAAGCTAGCTAAAATAATATGCAACGTGAAGAACAAAATATGTACATACAAAAAGTTCAATAGAGGGAAAAAAAAATTAAATTTATGGATCCCAAATACTTAAGAGCAGTTAAATTTAATGTCCATTGTTATTTAAATTTAATAATTATTAAATATGATCAATAACTTACAAATAGCACAATTGGTCTGATCCAACTTTGGCCCATAATGTGTCCTGGACGAGCATGAAAAGGCAAATTCGGAAAATATTATTATTCGATGCAATATATATATACACACACACTCACACACACATGTGTATATATATATGTGTGTGTGTGTGTGTGTCTGTGTCTCTGTGTGTGTATGTATATGTATGTATGTATGCATGTATATGTATGTATGTATGTAATAATGTAACGTATATGTATCTATTAATATTTACAAACATCTATGGGGCCTTACCTGACTCTAAATATTACAATAAACAGTAACATGCGGTATTCTTATGTGCATAGACTAAACATGCAAGCAGCAGTCTGAAGTAGCTCCCGCCGCCCAAGTATATCGTCTTGTACATTGTCAAAAGGTAGGCGCCTACTAATCTCAATTTATTCGTTTTTATTATCACGTCGCCAGGTTCCGTACGGAATGGACATCATTTATCGAGTCGTAATGTTTCTTTCAGTTCATTTCTGATTCTCTTTTATTACGAGTAATATAGATTTAATATTAATAACTTTACTATTGGTTAGCATTACTTGATCATATAACATATTTTTCTAACAGTTCCTATAATTCATGACTAGTATAACGTAAATAAATATTAGTCCTATTCGAGATTGGTCTGGGACCGCGGCTACGGTTCAGAGCTAAAATTGTTGCCGCTACTACATACAGCGAACAAACAACTATATCATTAATTTTTCTTTCGGAAAGTGAATAGTCTATTATTTCGAAACAATTTGACCGACCTTTATACATATAATATTCAGGTACACATGTTACTCATGATTATAGCATACATATCATATACCGTAGTTACAAGTGTTACTCGTATGTTACAGTGTTCGCTGTAGTTTCTTCATCGTCTGCGAGACTACGACACTGCGGAGTCTACGACTTCATGACTAGAATCACGCGGTGCCTTGCACCGCCACGATTGGCGGTGAACATTGCATTGGTTTACGAGTATATAAAATCCATTGATGCTTAACACACGTACACCTCCTGACAGTGTGGACGAGCGATATATGATGATGTATTGATCAAATTCGGCGGGAGCTAGGTTCCATCGAAAGCAACGTAGTTGATCGAGACACACAATGCCTTTTTATTCTGTGTCTTGTGATGAATATTCACATAATGTACTGTTCCAAAAGAAAGTCTTAGGAGATAGAACTGTAATAGAAAGCAGAAGGTTATTTTATGAAACTTATTTAGTGGAATTGACATGCGGCAAACGGTTCGTTTTAACATTCCTTATTATCTGTGGTCGATGCAGTATTGCCAATAATATTTATTGATTTAGACCCTTTAAAAGATAAACTGATATCTACATTGAATAAAATGATACACACAAAAAAGAGCAAATAAGAAATTCCTCGAAGATCCTATTTAATTTTTCAATAAGTTGTTAAATGTTTTGTGTTTTACACGAACATTAATTAACCTCGGCCTTAGAATAGAACACCCATAAACAAAAAAAGGAATACTAGCCTTCTAACTATACAATAATGTTATCTATATATCATAAATATAACTGATTTCATCTTATACTGTAGAAATACACTGATGACAGGAATATGCTATTCGTAAAGTTCGTGCAAATTTTTGGTTACAAGTAATATCTTTTTCCTATTCCAATCTCTGCGTAACTTTAACCAATTTTATATACTTCTACAATCTAAATTGTTGTGGAACAAAATATTGCCTGAACTTTGTGTAGTCACACAAAGAATATAGAATTTTTAAGCTTAAAAATCGTTGTTATTGTTATCAACAGGTCTAATCAAATCGATATTCTCATAATGATGTTCTACATAATTTGTTTTTTATTAAATGCATTTGAAAACATGGGAAATAATTACTTTTTCAATTCGAAAAACTCAAGGACTCACCAAGTTCGCACTCATCAGAAATATTTACATAATAGGTATATCGCCTGCAGTGGCGCTTATTTTGCACGGACTTACTGAAAAGATACCTTGTAAACTACATTCTACTAAACATCACATAGACACAACAAGAACACAACAACGAACAACAAATGAATACGAGTTAATGAGACCAACCGTAGGGGCAAGGTATGTTCCCTCAAGTCAATCCTCAACCAAAGCAGCTTGGGTTCAGTTATTTTGCTCGTATCACAGTTAAATTAAAAAAAATAAGTTTCTGTCCTATAAAAGCCCTGGTCTCTGTGGTCTAAAGGTCTACGAGCCCCACCTAATCACCACACTTAGTGTCACTGTATCTTTAAATTTAGAAACAAATTATTCACTTTATATTAATTTTGCACACAAGGGAAGAACTCTGAGATTCAGTAGCTAAAGCCGGCAGCTATAAAACTAGAAACTTACTAACAAAGAACATTGCAGCAACTATTTTCGACACTGTTTATAGTAAAAATGTCAAAAAAGTTGCTAATCTTGAACACGTGTTATCCAATAGGACGGGGTGTTAGGGTTAAGGATAATAAGCAAACTTTTTAATTTAACTTGTTGAGATTTTATTGAAGAGCTCAAACACCCCACGTCGAGTCCTAAGGTGATACTAAATCATGCTAGTTTTGATTTCTGCACGTTGCTGTAAATGTTATAAACTGTTACCTGACATAAGCTTATGGAAACTTTAAAAAACGTTTTCTTTACGTCGGATCTGTGTCCGGTGTATGTCTATGGTTCACCGTTTATTTAATGGGCCCTAAAACGTAAATAGTGAAAAGCAGGAGTGTCTAGTGTGTAAGACACTTTACAATATAAGTCAGAGTAAGTTGTATATTGAACAGTTATAATAAAGACGTCAAACCATCGACACGCCTTTATGTAATGTGTTAGCAGGCTCGATGTAGTATTGAAAGGCGTGGCGAGGGTTTGACGTCTTTATTATAACTGTTCAATATACAACTTACTCTAACTTATATTGTAAGGTGTTTTACACACACTACAAGTGTATTACATTCCTCTGGCTACAATTTCGAGGATTACAGTCGTGATGTTACGTTTACGTTTTCTTTGCTGAGTTTTATATTATTTCAGTTTCAAGTGTATGTATTCCATGTATTAATAAATATTATCTTCAAAATATAATTCAAGATACATGCTTTATACTAAAACTAAGTTCAATGAAAAAGAGATATAATGTGTACAAAACTAATAAAACGCTTAAGGCAATTAATGAAACACAAAATGTAACTACATAGTTCATGTATGTCAATTTTTTTTTTTTTTATAGAGTAGGGGGCAAACGAGCAAACGTGTCCCCTGATGGTAAGTGACAGCTGTCGCCCATGGACACCTGCAACCCAGGGGTCAGCAAGTGCGTTGCCGGCCTTTAAGAAAGGTATACGCTCTTTTCTT
>DWDT01005715.1:0-10225 GCA_018245595.1 Microceris scylla
TCCGAATGCGCTAAACGTGACTCTATCTTAAACTGAAAACCTTCTCTGAATTACATGTTACGCCAATATAATTTCAGTTAAACAATTTTTTTAAGAACGATCAAAAAAAAACATCGTGAAACAAACCTATGTACTTTGAGTTCGCAAGGTTTTATAAATAATGTACATTGGCAATTCTTTGACAGCGTGGCAAACTGTGACATTAAGTCTCGTCTGAAAAGACAAACAATATCCAAGAATGAAATAACACAGAGTTGATGATTATGAGAATGATTATACTGAGTTAAGATTGTAATCAAACTAGCCAAAGTAATTAATACATTTCATTCAGTATTTCTATAATTATAATTTAAAAAGCATTTGACGTCAATCAAAACAAAACAAAGCAGCGTTAGCTTTATCTTTGGTATGCCCTCATGTTTATTAGAGGTTGCATGTCATTAAGGAAAATAATATGAACCCAAGTGTAATTCAATTATTTTACGTCCAGCGGAGCGGGCGAGTATCAGCCAGTAATAGAATAAACAGGTACTATTTTTAATACACATATATTTTATACTACGCAACTTTAATAGATATATAGTAGTTCGCTTAACATTTATTATAATTGTTGTTCGTATAGCATTGTATCTGTATAGCAAGGATTATAAGCACCTTAATATACATAGATACAAATTTATGCGTTCTTTCAATTACCTCAAACGATGTTGAATATTCTGTTTACTGAAATCAGAGAGCGTCAAACGTGACTCAGTCCCTAACCAAAACTTCAAAGTCTCCACAGAATTAGACGTTTTGCAGATACTAAAAGATATTTAGCCGGGTGGTCCCTTCCATCCCTAATGGCGCACTATTTTAAAGGGTTGTTTACACCTCCCTAAGACGGCCCCTGGATGTCGCAATCCCTCTTAAGTATATCGGATCTCCGTGCTATGTTTTGTTGTTATATGGAATGAGTTCACGCTTTTATGGTATCAAGGAGACAGTATATTACGGTTTGGATAGATTTAGTGCTTAATAAAGATTATTAATATTTTAATGATTCTTATATCGGGACGCTATTCGAAAACAATTTTATACGATTCGACTATAACGTTTAATTCTCGTAAACAGTATGTTTTTGTATTCTGTCTGAACAGACGCCTAATGAAACTAGTCTATGGATATAGTACACTTTTATCGTTGTGCTTTCTGGAATATTCACCAATTAGTGTTGCCTTCATATTACCGATGCCTTAGTAACTTTATCTCAAAACACTGAGAAAATTGCAGTTCAAATTCAAATTATTTTACTCATCATAAGTTATATACATACACTCAATGCAGGTCATGTTGTTATACTTATACTTCGGCTTTGTGCGCCCCTCAGGCTATAGTAGACAAACCTGTTAAAACCTGAAGTTATTTTTTATTTCATTTTAAATTGAAGAGGTCTTTATACATTAGTTATTTATCTATAACATATCTCTTTTGTTTCTGTAAAGTAAGGTAAGAATAAGGTAGCATATTTTAAAAATATAGCTCTACTTACAAGCCATGGCATTGACATAAATATTCTAGTGTAGTCTAATTTGTTCTCAACGACTTCAAATGCCATTATATAACTAGGGAGACTTTAATTTGGTTATGTATTGATCACATTGCATTATTGTCAATAAAATTCACAACATGAACTACATAGGTAGGTAGGTATTGAAGTAGTTTCGTTACCAAAACAAACAGAAACATCGAAAAACACCCGCTTTGGAGCGGACTTCAAACGAGTCCCTAAAATATTCCATTTGACAGAACCTTTTGGCGTGTTTGATCTCGCGGTCCGAATGCAGCCAATCACAGGCGGGTCGAGTTTGATTGCTTGAGGGATCTTAATTACCCTCGACCTTTGGCGAAGGCGTGCCGGCCCTTAACACTCCACTGAACGGCAATTTGCTGCGATCCAGACTATTCCAACTCAATCTGAGAGAATGTTTATTAAAAGGCTTATCAAATGTCTTAGACGTAACCATCTTGCTAGATCAACGACCTTCTTGGTTCCTCGAACTCAATGGAAACATTAGTTACCCTGTGTTCAACAGTGGACCGAGATGGGCTGATGATGATGATGAATGAAACCGTTCAATGAATTTCCCATTTCGGTATCATACAAGAGCATAGAACATGGATACATCAGCAACTGGTAGAGAAATTTGATATGATTATATATTGCTATAATTTACTGATTTATCCCGACTTCTGGTAAAAATATAGTGGGGTCTCCGACTAGTAGCACTTTTTAAAATAAATTTAGCTTTTTACTCGCTTTGTAGTCGTAATACTTGAGAAGTTACTTTATTAGGGTAAGAACATGTTTTAGTTTGCTTACGAGCATATAGAAAAATTAATTAAATTGAATTGCTATAAACCATCACAAACCCAGTATTCCCATAATTTAAATTTTTGGCATGTTGTTTGTGAACTGCAACAACAACGAAGTGCAAAGATTTTTGGACTTATCGTTGAAATTTGCAGATATCACAGAAAACCTGGAACAGACTATTTTTAAGAAATACCTACCGAAGATAAACTAAGTAAACTTAATTGTAACATGACATTTAGGGATCGAAGAATCCGAATAGTTTTCAGGGTAGTTTGGATTCAGGATTGACGACAGCCTCTCGGCAACCAGCGGAAGTCTAAAAGGACCACGGATAAGTCCAACAAGTAACAAGTCGGACTATTCCCTGAACTACGTTTCATAAAACCTTAATATCACGTTTATTGATTCATGTAACATTTGATGATAAAATGTACGCCCCATTTTGCCAATTAGCCCGATTTATTTATTCTCGAACAAATATTTAGCTATCGTAGCGCAGACGAGATCCGGTGCGACAGGATGTAGCGGCGAGTGTCCGCTGATGCCATTAAGCTCGCGTACACAGGGTGCTCCTATACTGCTATAGTTACATTACTTTATACAGCTTACCAGTTATTACTTACTCTACTGATGTATCGTCACATCAGTGTTTTATCTTTCCACTGCTGGACATACGCCTTTCCCAAGGCGTGCTACAACACCCGGTCCTCCGCAGACCTCATCCAGCTGCTACTGTTGTATATGAATACTTAATTTTAATATATCACTTATAAACTTACACAGGGTGCTCCTGATATGTACGTTGCTATACAGTTATATTAAATATTTTATATATCATATGACATTATTTCCTATTAATACATTACATATAAAATCGTGTAAAAGATTTAGGTTTACATCTTTGCTTGAATGCTGGCATACTTAGTTTCTACCTTAAGGTAAATTTTAATGAAATAGGTATCTATCTGTTATCTAATGATTGATAGATTATTATCGCATATTATTCATTTGCATATTATCCGCTATTTCCGTTATTATCTCTTGCTGTTTGTTTTTTTTTTATATTAATATGAAATATATTATTATCAAACAAGAACACAATTTAATCCTGCTGTTTAGAGATAGACACCTTTTCAACGGTAATGTCTCTCTAACAATGGTCCCAACACGTTAACTCCTACTATTCTTTAATGTCTCACGCTGTTTCTAAAGAAAACAATGCGTAACTTAAGATAGTATATTCTTTTAATATTATATGGACACGCCAAGTTCCTTACGTGTTAAGCAGAGAGCACCGTGTGTCAAATATCGCTATCCTTGACGCGCTTATGTTAGACTTGACACGCTTATGTTACAAAAACCCCTCAGCTGGTACGCAGAGAGTGATGAATGTAGACGTTTAATTTAAATAACATCGAAAAAACACAAAAGTCATTGATACCATTAAAAACCTTTATATGCAAACATACTATTAACTGATTAAAATATCTCACAACCTTCATTATCTGTACTAATTATTTGGTTGTCGGCAACCACGTCGGTTAAAGTGTACAAATAAAAGAAACTATTGAAAACTACGTTGAAACGAACTATTTATAGCATCAACCTTTACAGTCAATACGAGCAGACGGACAGCTGATGTGTAAGATCAATCCTGAGCTACTGGCGCGACGGGTTCGTGTCTCCTATATATCCTATGCTATCGGATAAAAACACGCGACTATCACCCTTATGCCCTCCACATAAGGTGCACTAAATGGTCTAGCTAGTTTATTTTGTGTACGACTCAATAAATTCCTAACCCAGGAGCGATTGTTCGATCCACTAAAAAACTTCAGACATTGTCTCGCATGCAGTTGACTGCAATACTTTTTGTACTTTTCGAATGTCATATAAAAGCTACTGCATTTTATATCCCACGGAGCCGCGGATATTGTTCGGAGGTATTGTTCTTACATCTCATCCTTGTATGCCCTTTGTTAACATGGTAGATACTCATTAGGGGAGACATATCCACGAGTATTGCTTCGTTGTATCTCTGACTGTCAATAAATTTAAACGTTTGTTTCATATTCTTAGTCGTATTAAGTAAACAATATTTAGTAGGTTCTTTTGATAAAAATGATAACAGTTTTAATTTGAATACAATTGTTACGTTTGTATAGTGGTACAATAATATTTTGGTATAGATGTAAAAAGTTTAGTTCATTGCAACAAGAAGTTGATTTTTTAGATATTTATATCACCGAAAAGGTAGTAAGTACCCGTCTTATGATCACTTCGAACATTAAGTTTAGTAGATATTAATCAGATTAAAACTTTGAGTGTTCGTAAAACAGAAATAAAAACGTCAATTCTATAAATACGAACAAAGGGGCTCGCCAACCTGCGCCCTCTGTTAACCAACAAATCGTCTGCGAAACGATCTAATTAACAGAATATAATTGGAATTCCCGAGATTACAGCGACATCTCGCACTAAAAGCAACTCTGTGTCGCACTGGGGGGCGCCACGTTCGCTCTGATTTACGCTGCGCCCGCGCATGTTTCAGTTAATTAGCTCCAAGACACGCAGTTCACACTCCACAGACCCTAAAAGGAGTTATCAGTTAGCCTTAAGTAGACAACACTGTTTCCTGTCCCCTCCTTTTGTGTAATGAAAATCTTGCTCGATATTTATTTGGTGGAAAACAGAACACGGGCTTTGGAATGTTTTACTTCAATAGGATTGCGTAAGGATCAATTCATTTGGTTAGGTATACTTTATATTAAGAAATATTATGATCATGTCATTTTAAGGCAATTCTAATGTTGATTAACGAGCCAAATGATGAAATATTAATTTTAGGATCATAAATTAATGAAAGATAAGATGCCCATCGCGTACTGAATATCTTTTCTTACAGTGGGAGTACGAGCGCATACAAATATGACAAATTAACGCTTAACGTCCTCCGAGCCAGGCATGCCACGTATAATTGGCACGCATCGTTAATTGACCATGTATGTACTTATCCAATATTCGATCGGACCGCGCTGACGTTACATAACACACATAGAACGGAACTGGTCCAAACAAAAAGTTGACGTTGCGTTGAAAAACAAAAAGCCACGCAAATACACAATGCCGAGGAGTCCGCGGCTGTATTACTTCATTCCGAACGCAGCTCTCGGCTCAGTGGCAATGTGAACAAAAACGAAACGAACGTTGTAATGCGGGCAACGGTAGCGAAATAATAAGATCGCACAACAAAATAAAGAAGTGCCCTCGAAACAAAAGGAAGGCTAGTGAAATAAGGCGAAAAGGTTTAAGGAGTGACGGTGGGCCGCGCATTGTCCGCGCTCCCGGAGCGGGAAACGCGGATAAGGCAGTTTTAAACCGGATATTTTACAGCCAGTCCGCCAAATGCGTTCCACTGTAATTTGTTATATATAGTCATTATATATTTAACTGTAACATTAACTTTTTGGGTAGTTTAAAAATCAATGTGCAATTTTCATACAAACCGATTAAATGGAATATGTAGATAAAAACTTATGTATATTTTAATAAATCGTTGTTTATTTGAAATATCTATTAAATTAGTACCTGTATTTAATGACTGGGTGATGGGGGAATTAGAAGTCTCAAAAACTAGCGTTATTAAACGAAGAGAGTACTGAAATTAGAAGATGGACGTCCATTTTAAACGGTTTATATACATACATAGATAGATCGAACCCGTATTCTCTACCAATATCTTAAAAGACCTAATGTGATTATATGATAATAATAAAATAATCATTATTAAATCATTTATTACACTGTTTTCAATATCTCGAGAAGGTACTTAATTATAATCTTTATGTCTTAATTGATATTTAATATAAATCTATTTTGTTCCCTCCTTCAATATTTCGGTGGCAAGTTCAATCAAACCAAAAACTAATCCGATAAGAAAATATACATCGACACAAATACAAAACTATATTAAATGAAACTGTTTGATAATAACCTGTATTTGGCATTTGTCACATATTTGCATGCCTAAAGGCGAAACAAGATGACGCGTAATTTCGAATAAGACTCATTGTAAACATTGTTCTTGCAAATAAATACATAGTATATTACATATAACCATCCAATCCTATTTCTACATCCACGTGGTTGGAAACACTACAAGCCTCAGCTCTTCGCCGAACACGTCATCATAGCTTCCGAAGTCACATCGCTACCACCACGACGTTGGGCTGGTCATCTCCTTGCTAATTGGGATTCATTTGCGAACCTTTCCTCCATGACAGCGCGATTTAAAAGATTAAAAATCGTACCTGACATATTTGATCTTTGGTATGTCAATGCGGGATTAGTGTCATTTTTAGGATAATAAAAATATTAATAATAACCTTTATTTGCAAGAATAAGGTATACATATGGTAGAGAAGTTGTTGTGAGTTGGAGTTTTATACCTACGTAAACATAACATGACACCTGTAATCCCAGATGATGTAGCAGACGAGTGTAACATGTTCCCAAGCTTCACCCGTTGCGTTTACGTTCCACTATGGAAAAGTTAGTCTATTGGCATGCACCGGGAACAAATCCAGACTCTGAGCCGCCACTAGAAATTTCAAGTTAGAAAAATCCAATAGCACTCGACTTGGGGATCGTACGTAGTCGTTATATTAAAAATATTTTAAATTTAAAATTGTATCTTTGCGCTGCACCTATTTGTATAAAAAGTACGTTCTAATGCTAATACTTCCTCTATCTCTAGTGCACACTCCCTTTGATTTCTTCCCATTCCTTTAATTCTAATGAATATCACGGTTCATAAGAAAGCCTGTAGAACTATTGTCTATATCTCAATTCTCTCTACAAACTCTCCTGTCTCTACATAATAATATAATAGTTATGCATGCACAGAATATAATATTTGGTGCGACTCTCGACACCTATCACGCGCAGGCTCCCGCTACCGCCTAGGTTTTACATTACAATTGACGCTTCGACTACAGACTGCCGAGTTGTAAAATTTATACCAGAAGCGATCTTCTAAATGGTAGTAATACATAATATAACGACTGACGGTATTCTGTTTACGAAAATTTCATGATACGAAAGTTTAATTTTTATATTTAACGAAAATTTTCTAAGGCGCCTGGTAAATCTTTCATTAATTTATTAAAATCTGTTTTAATAAAACGTTTGACGAAATTCAATCAATGTTGTACCACGAATAAGATTGATATTTTATAAATATGTGTCTCTTGTGAAAAAATATGTGTCTCTTGCGCTGTTTCTATTCCTTGCATGTTCCTGTTGTGATGCAATTTACAAAACAAAGGAATACAACTATTTCTGATTCGGGATTCTCACAGAGCATGGTATCACCTTAGAATATTTTCCATATATGTATATGTACTAAATTTATAAACTCTGAAAGCGTATACATCGAAAACATTTATGCAAATATCTTTACGTAGTAATCTCTATATCTATCTAAAATGATCTAATTTAAATATATTATAAAAATCTGATGTCTTAATCACTTTGAATGTCCGTTATTTTGCCTGTACAGTCCACTACGGAAAGAAAATTATTATTTAAATAATTAATGCACTGTTTTCAATAAATTAAATATATGTAATTAAAATTTAAATCTCACTCAAAATGGCGGGCGAATTAACGGATTCACAATCAACATAACCTTAAACATAACATTAATTCAGCGTTAAAATGTTATATTTCTCCCCGACATAGCCACATATTAAAAAATGACACAATACATAATTTATAGTAAAATAAACCAAACATAAGGTAGAGTTAGAAAAGTTTTTCAATAAAAAAGAATTGTGGCTAGATTTAAAGAGTAGAGTATCCTGTTGTCGCGGGGGAATATGATAAATCAGCAGCGTACAGCCGCGCACACAAATCATTTGAAACGAGCCTGTCTATTGAAACATCGCGCCCACCTTTGTTTATTGTTTAGTTCCAAAACGTTCATAGAAATTCAAACATATTTTTCGATAAAGCTTTACACAGCGGTATTTCAACGACTACTAATATTTTGCGGTTGTTTTACGTTAAATTTGTAACGTCTATGGGCTTATTATAAGTGTCATTGTATACCAATAAACTAGTTTATTTATCCTTATATACTTATATAATATGACAAAATCGAGGAAATAGGACTTTTTCCTCTTAACAAAGTTGAACCCATATAAGAAGAAGGACACCATAAATAACCTATGGTATTTACCGTACTCATATAAAGGTCTTTGTGAAAAGCTGGAGTCCATACTGGGAAAAGTTGTATGGCAATTCTCCAGGATTACATCTCAAATCAAAAGAAATTGCCCTTAATTGTAAAGTTTGTCATTGTTATTAAGTTTTACGAACAACAATAATAATATCAGAATTACAGCTTGTTATTAAGTATTAAACAGTCGAAATCAAATAAAATGGAATAAAAGGGAAATTTATAATTAATTGTTTTATAAAAAATATTTTTACTATGAATCTGAAACATAAATAATATGAAGAAAGCAATAGTAACTGCCTAATAACATTAACGTTATATAAATTCAATGTAAAAAAGCGAACAAAAATATAAAGTATGAACATTTCGACGCGACTGTCAGATCGCGCAGCCGCGCAAGCCACAGACTCATGTCTACCATTCACTAACTGCAGGAACGCTCGGTATATACGAGCGCAGTTCCGAAGTGCTGATATTGAATTTTGTACTCGAATGTACTTTGTTAGTTGAATTGGTGCGTTTTGTAGACACGTCGATTCCGTGCCACGATTGCTCGGTACGTACGATTTATTTATTAAATGTCAGAAATTCATTCTCGGTATAGTCATGCACTAGGATATAGCGGAAATATACTAATATATGACATTACACGTAAATCGACAGCTATCTACAACTATATTGAATATGTTGGTCGACTAAGTCTATGTATTGCGTAACATCAAGGACATTGTTCTCAGTGAAATCACGTTTCTAGGATACTAAAATTCATATCCAGAAAAAAAATTAACTATTGTCTAAGATAAGAAACTGGAGTCAACAGAAAATATCAAGTTGAAGAAATCACATGTAGCAATAACGTTTCGAAAGACTATATATAATTTATAGATATTTTAATAACATAACATCCTGCCTGTACCTACCGAAAAGGTAGACAGTGAAGTTTCCCATCATAAAATAGGCAGTAGACCTATTGCCATATGTCGGGTAGTAATTCAGACTGCGACCTAATTCCGGTTGAAACTTCGTGAGTAACGAGTCAGTCATTTTAATAACCTTTTCAATTACTATCAAGCCGTTGGGTTATATTCAACTGAGACTTCAACAGCGAAAGAAATTACATAATATTCAGCAGTACGTAATTAACATTCACGTGTGGTTTCATACAACAAATAGACGTGATAGGATCAGACCCGGAAGCCTGAGGGAAAGTCAACCTGCGCTAATTGACTACCAATTTAACCAGCTGTTCCTTTTAATACAATTTGTAGTGAACAAAATAATATACCTGACCGGTGCGGCTCGAGTGGGCACTTACATCAACTACTGAATCGGAGGTAGTGTATTCGATTTCCGCAAAACGCAAAATAAGCAAGAGTGTTTTTTCTGTGATTTTATAAGTTTACTTATGTATATATTTGTATAGATATGTGAAAGGTGTACCTACATAATTGTCTGTCAGTTGTCTGGTTACCATGATAGGCTATGCCTCATTCAGGCGACTCGTGAATTGGAATTTACTAAGTTAAGTTTCGGCATCTCTGTGAAGGATCACATCAGAAATGAGGCGATCCGACAGAGAACCAAAGTTATCGACATAGCCCAAAGGATTAGCAAGCTGAAGTGGCAGT
>DWDT01005716.1:0-10224 GCA_018245595.1 Microceris scylla
TTCATATAATTATGTACATAGCTGTATTTTGTGTTTGTAAGAATTGGCGCATAACTGTAAACTTACAAATACTACTTTGAGTCGATGGTGCATCCTATGATGTATAGTGTCATATATAAATACATTACCACTGAGCAGCAGGGTTTCATGAAAAACTTTCATTTTTTCTTTTCTTTCACTTCTGACCTCAAAAAAGCAGTTGACGAGAAAATGCAAGTTGACGTAGTGTACATCGATTTTTACAAAGTAAACCATAAAATCCTTCTTGACAAGCTATACGCGCTCGTAATAACTGGTAGTTGGTGGGAATGGTGTTCGTCATATCTCAAATACCGAAAATCTAGAGTTGTAGTGGAGAATAAACAATCACTTCCTTTTTACGTCTCGTCGTATTCCCCAGGGATCGACACGGGGCCGCTATTTTTCAATGTTTTTATAAATGACATAAAGGACATAGTTAGCTGTAAAATTAACCATTTTGCAGATGACTCAAACAACGAGGCCAGTCACAAACACCGAGGACGTAAAATGCCTTCAAGATGACATTGACAATATTTATGAATGGTGTATAACAAATGAAATGTATCTAAACATCTCAAAATGTTATCACATTGAATTCACCAGAAAACATAATCCGTTACCCTCAGAATATCTGATAGCTGCTAACAAAATCCAAGAAGTGTCGTCTGTACGGGATCTTGGGGTGATGATGGACTGAAAGCTCAGTTTCTCTGATCATATTGACAATATAACATCCGAAGCCACAAAAGCACTAAGTTTTATACTTAGGTCCACGAAAGGCTTTAAAAGGCCGGCCACTATCATACATTTGTATACCAGCTATGTAAGGAGCAAACTTGATTACTGCAGTACTGTTTGGTATCCTACCTATAAGGTCCGCATAGACGGCATTGAACGGGTTCAGAAAAAATTAATCCGCAGCCTCGCATACCGCTTCAGACCACCCAGAGATGTAAAGACATACAAAGGTAGGCTAAGACTAGGGTATTTCAACCTTGACTCGTTTATACTCGTCGAAACCGTCTAGACTTACTATTTGAATATAAGCTAACAAATAATATTATAGACTGTCCATCCCTGCTAAGCATGCTTCAATACAATGTTCCGAGAGGAATACCACGATACCTATGCAAAGTTTTTCAAACCAAGGTGTATAGAACAAATCTTGGTCGCTCTTCACTTGTGGTCTGTGTTTCTCATCTGTACAACGAACATGCCAAGGAAAATTCAGATCTTGATATCCATTCCGATCACATTTGTGAGTTAAAGGTCAAACTCAAAAAAATGTCACACCCTAAATTGCCACAGCTTACGTCTTACTTAAAACATATAAGTATTCACGTTGTTAATTAGTGTTGAATTAAATACACATTAAAGCTCATTTTAATGACAATTTATTTAATTTTAATGACAATTCCGATTCAATGACAATTCGTATTTTAATCATCACACTTGTTGTATTTTAATTTTAATTCAGAAATTCAATATATTTTAATTCTTAAATTTTTCTAGATGTTCTAAGCATGCTGTGATTACCTTATAATCATAAGAACAGTTAAATATTGTTAAAAATGAAATAGTACACTACATAATATTGTTGCTGTTACTTGTGTTGGTGACCCAATATATAAATAAATCTGATTCGGATGAAAAGCCGTGGATCAAATATGAAAAGCGATAGAGTCAATAATGTCTGACGCGAGCGGGTGTGGCGCGGAGTGCGTCCGGCAGAAGCGATCGCTGTGCACGAACGTATTAGAAACCAAAGCTTTCAAATTTTCATCTTACTCGTACATCTCTTCGACGGACGATTTACAGCGAACATGGGCTTAGCTATTTGAAATTTATTTTGAAATATCTTCCAAAAATATTCTTTGTTAATTAATATCATCACAACCTTCACGGTACGCAGAAAGCACCGAGCACCAAATGTTTGTGCCTCATGGGACAAAGAAAACACTATTTGGTATCTTACAACTACATATATTCTAGTAACTTTTATAATGAAAAAGAGAAAATGGATTCGCACAGATCGAAGTGAACAGATAGTGTGGGAGAAAAACAAAAATCATGTAGGTGGGTGGCAATTGTCCGTTTGTAAGCAAATAGTAACACGATATCGAGTTTGCATCGATTAAAAGATAAGGCGTGAACATCCTCCCCCTCGTTGGAAGTCGGCAGGAGGAGATTTCCAACAGTGTCATTCTTCTTCACCCGAAGGTAAGGGGCAAGGCGAGTGAGAGGACGTCGAAGACAGTTCGAGTCGCCGATGTGAAGACTAGCAAGGGCTTATAAACCACACTTAAGGCCAAACCAATAACGTAACATTCAATGTTTACATCGAACTGATCGAACCGTGACGTCATAAGCGTTTAATGTTAATTGTTTATTTTATGCAGAAAATTATTTACATTGTATATAATATTTATTTGTGAACATAAAAAAACAGTTATTAAATATTTGTCATCATGCATATTCACTGATACTCTATAGGTGAGCCAACGTAACGAATGTTGAGATGTTACTAGGGATGTTAAAAAATAAGCGATTTTTATTTAAATCAATTATTATTTTTTATAATCGATTTTTATTAACGTTTTTTATTGTAATATTAATAGATTTTTAGTAAATCAGCTCGTATCTATGCGACAGATTAAGAATTCTTGCAGTAAGTTTCAATTTGTAAATTTAATTTTATTTCAATAAGTTCCTGTAATGATAGCTATGAAGATAATAAATAAATAAATAAATTTTATAAAAAGCGCCATCTATGTGCTGGTTCTCGAATTAAGTTCATACGTAAACATTTGTGCTAGTAAGTATTATTTTATTGTTCAAACTTGAAGATTACCACAAGATTTTAGTTTACTTTTTGAGACTATATAGAGTAGTCGTGTAGTTTTTTAATTTTCATTTTAAGTATTTTATTTTAAAACTAGTCAAATGTAAAATAAGACTGGGCATTTATGGAATTTTTTTTATTGATTTATATTTTAGTTTTTGATACAATAAGTTTATAATTTTGTTGGGCTACTCATCACTTCACTTTTATTATAATAAATAAAACTTTTAATAGTAATAACATTTGTATCAATAATGCTATTTGGTTTCCTAATTTATTACCTTGAAATTTTAAAGGAACAATTGCCTTTGATTTTTAGTTTTGAATTGGTAATTTTTTTAATCATATAATTTTATTTGATTTTATTGTGACAAATTGGTAATATGAATTTTTTAGGTTTATTATTGGAACATGAAAAGCATATACTTTTAAATATTTTTTTCGCCGAAATCGATTATTTATTATTAAAATCCATTGTTGCCAAATCGATTAATTTCGGGTAAAGAATAATCTCACATACCTAGATTTCACTCACGTAACAAATGTTTTTGGTTCATCACCTTCATCAACCTATCTTAGTCCACTGCTGGACATAGCTGTCCCCGAAAAGGTGGTTTATGCCCGTAATCTCCACGCTGGGCATGCGGGTTGGAGTTTTTGGTTGGTACACGACAAAAATTACACTTTTTCTGTCAAATACGGTCAGATTTTTTTCTACGGTAGGGTCACAAAACGTGAGTTAGCATATTTCACTTGCTTATATCTTTTTATTTAGATGAAATATTTTCAAAAATTTAAATTATTTGAGTAAAAATGAATATTATATACTAGAAAACTCGTTTAAATGTGCGGAAATTAGAAAGGACAAATTTTTATCGGGAATTGAAAATTTAGCAATTTCAAATGGGCTCTGTTAGCAGATTAGTACCTCGGTAGTCGCATGCGCGCGCATACTTAACGGCGTGTCGCTATCGCGGCACGTGATAAAGCGTCAAATATTAGGTCGAATATTCCTTTATTGAAAAAAACAATAAAAGACCCGGAAACAATGTTACAAACTAACCAATCGCAATTTTAACAAAATAAAATAAGTTCTAAGAATATTGTTAATGTCATTTAAGGCGTCTAACTCCGTCCCCGAGACGATATTTAGACCATAATAATAATACATACATAGTACGTGACTTAAACGTAGTTATTATAGAATACTGGGGTTTTACCCGCGACTTCGTCCGCGAAGATACGGAATGTTGGCTGAATCAATTACACAATTTAACACAACGTTATATATCGAAAATGTACATATGACAATTGACAAACCGGCCCCGCACACCGCGCGGCTCGTCCGCCGCGAACATCCTGCAGCCGCTTCCCATTCTAAGCGTGATTTTTAGCTGCGGGTAACTTCGAATCTATACCTCCTATACTATTTATTTATTTATACTCTTTATTTGTACACCAGTATACAATAAATTGTATAAACATACAAATGTTTTAAGGCTAGGTATACAAAAGGCGGCCTTATCACTATAACAGCGATCTCTTCCGGGCAACCTTCAGGTAGAAGAGATGTAAATTTATAGTAATAGCAAGAGGAAGAGAGTTAGCGAAGGGCAAGCTACAACGATGGAAAAGGATTTCTGACTAAAAGAAGTGTATTATGGGCTATCGACCAGCTGCGCTATCGCGGCCAATGTAGAGCGCAGCGCGCGGCCTACTCGTGGCACCGCTCACACGGCGTCTTGGGACCGGCCGTTTGTATACATGTGCCGAATTATACCCTTCACCGTATACGCATTATAACATAAGAAGCGAGAACTAGTCATAATATATGTAGACGTTATTCACTTATCTCGTTTAAAAATGGAACACATTTAGCATTACACGGTAGATATATACCTATTTATTTAGCTATAGTACATAATCGTGTATGTGTTTCCAATACGTGTAATCAGCTCAATCGCGAGGACCGTGATATCGCAGACGCTAGCGGCCAGCTGATTAAAAATATTCATCGGCGTCGCAACGCGTCACATAATTCGCGCGCCTCGCCGTCACTCAGCGCCGCCGTCCCTACCGCTTCGAAATCGGCTGGTGTAGTAGCCACCTGCTTCCTCTCCGGCGAGGCTGGCCAAGCGAGTGGCCCGCTGGACACTACGGTTCACCATTACACCTTTATCATACATTTATAGAAATGAGACCCTTTCACGAGCTTTAAACTCTTCTAATGTATTTCGATAAAGGTTATCCCCGAGCTTTGGCTAAACAAAACAATAGTATTTTGCTATAGTCACTACAGTATTTTGCCAATAAATAAACTGATAATTTGCTTCATATTCACATTGTATCTATGGTATTTGGTTTTATTCAGATTTATTTATTGTTATGTAAACACTGACTTGCAGTCCATTCTAGTATTTAACAAAGAATCTCTAAAAACTTGGACAATAACTTAGCGATAGAAAGAGCTAGACCACAATGAATAAATAAAAATAAAAAACAAAAAGTAAAAAAGATAAAATATTTTGATAATGATTTGTTTTATAAAGAAGTAACAGAAACGAAATAATGCCACGGATAGGTTTGAGCAGTAGCCGGCCGCGTGCCGGTGACGACCGCTGCGGCGCTGGTCATTTAGAGACGTGTCGTTTCGAACACAATTGCTTTGATAATGTCATGGCCTAATAATATCTTGAAAAGTTTAATGAAACACGATCAATAGCATCGGACCCGACTCCGCGCCGATCCAGCGTGTTTCCTAAACAACAATCCCATTCAATTCAATTCTCGCAACAATCCCATTCACATCACACCAACTGCGCAGTCAAGTAGGATGCGTCGTATGGGAAAGCATTCTGCCGACGTTTACATGTTAGCGTGATGACTTCTACCTTACACTGCAAGGTAACCACGTACATATGTGCATAATTTTCGATTCGTTAAAAAATTTAGAGATCTGCTTAATTCCAAAACTTGGCATACATTTCGATAGGATTCTGGATTAGGTAGACGGATGATCGAAGCCAAATCTAGTGGGATCCACAATGAGCTTCGTCAACTTAGTATTGTGTGTTTCAGTTGAATGAACTAAATGAATATGAACTTAGCTAGAACAATTTTTACTTCATCGTTATCGTGTGCAACTCACTATCTTCCCACTGCTGGACACTGCTGTGATCGTCTCCTGCCGGCGGCACAGTAACCTTGGTCGAATTCGTTGAAGCGTCCACCAATTTATACAATTTACACCGCGGACGCATCCTCATATACGCGGACATATCTCGTTTTCAGTGTCTCGATGTATTCTTTCCAATACACCATCATACGCAAACATTTCCAGAAAATTAAGAAATATAATTATTTTGTGTGTTATGTAAGTAGGCAATTATGTGCAGGTAATTATGTACATCTTTAAATACAAGATTGCAATGCAGCAAAGACTTAACAACAAAATGAACTACTACTACTACCCGTAGAGCAGTGTTTGTTATCGATTAGAATTTAATGGGCCGAGCGAACCCAGCGCCCTCCGCGACTACACCGGCGCTGCATATAGCCGGCTTCTTTTTCATATATACAACGATCCAGACAGACAACAATTCTCTCAAATACATGGACTCTTTCTCTCAAATACATGGACATGCTTTACATGGACCATTGACATGTATTCGGCTTCCATACTGGAAAGAGCCACAGTCCTTTCTTTTCTGCTTTCCCATGATATATTACCCCCGGAAATTATAAAACAATGCCTTGTATATGATTTCCAGGCAATACTATTATTAGCCCAGTCAGCATCAGCAAATCCCAACCACTACATACCTTATAAAATAATTCTTCATCATCATCATCAGCCTATCTCAGTCCACTGCTGGACATAGGCCTCCCCCAATTCTTAACTCTCTTTAAATACCTACGAAAGTCTTTCACATAATTTCATCAAGGGCTAGAATGACAAGAATTAAATTGACTTAATAACAATAAGGGCCATGTCATGCCTTGTTAACACAGACAAATACACGAGGCTACCTATTAATCGCTGATATGGAATACTCGTATTAACATTATTAGTTTGACATGTAAAATTTAATTAACAATATATCAATATAGTGCGTGGAATATAAAGGTGGGCCTTAGACTGGTCCAGTAACTCCCTCCAGACAGATCTATTTCTGGCTTTTTCTTTCCAACTTTTTACACCCATGTTCTTCGGGTCTTGTTCAACGCCATCTAACCATCGGAGCTTCGGCCTTCCTCTGCTTCTACGGCCATCAGGCTGTCGCATCAATAGGCGTTTTGGTACTCTGGCCTCGTCCATTCTTATAACATGTCCTGCCCATCGCAAGCGCCCAATTTTAATTATCCTAATGACATTGGGCTCATTATATAATTGGTACAGCTCGTGCGTGTATCGCGTCCGCCAGCTTCCGTTTTTCCATTACAGCTCCGAAAATGCGCCTCAATACTTTACGCTCAAACATCAACAGCGAGCCTTTGTTTTTTTTGTTTAGCGTCCAGCATTCTGAACCATATGTAAGTATTGGCCTGAGTAGGGTCTTATACAGACGAAGTACCTTTGAACGAAAATATCCTAGCAATTCCAAATAGCATTTGTTGGCCGCCATTATTCTTCTGCTTATTTCTGAAGATATATCGTTCTTACTATTTACCAAGGTGAGATGGTAAACGAATTCTCTCATTCCAGTAAAAGTGTTGTTGTCAATATTAATGTCAAGTTGCGGTGCTTGCTTGCTGCAGCTCTTTAAAATACTCTGCCCATCTTTTGGTAATATCAGCCGTATTGTTCTGTAAGGATCCGTCTCTACTTCTACATGCTGAAGTTCTGGCCTTGAATTCCTTGCGTCCCTTATTAATTAGCCTGTAAAAGTTTCTTAGCTCCCGACCTAATGTACAAACATTATTTTTAATATCAATATTTACTCTCAATGCCCAGCATTGTTTTACCTGTCCAATTAATTTGAAATTTAGAACCCGATTATGAGATTAACTTGACTGTCTCTATTTATGGCCTCAGCCCAAAACCTTTAGTCTAGTCCAGCACTAGCCCTTTCCGTCCAAGTTTGGTTCATATGCTTACTACTGGAATTCTGTTCTGGAGTGTATATGTTTCTCTTATGATGAATTATACCAGATTCAGCCAAGTAACTGTCAAACAATGCACAACAAAAACAGTGAACAAAGAATCATGTTTATTATCCACATTAAGCTTATAAACGCCATTATCTAATTTGGCCTCTCCAACCTGTTGATTAATACGGTTGTAGATATAGCAAAAATTTTGCTTAAAGTCTACTCTGCTTCTGCAAATACTTGGCACATATAGCACATCCTTTACTGTGATAAAATATTTGCATTTCGACGTGATCGTAACAAAACATTACTTAAGCATAACAAAACCATCATTCCTTCATTAGCCGCTGTAATCTCCTTTATATTCATGTTTTCTGATGTATGTATTCCCAATATTGCTTACATTTGAAGTTATATGCTCACTTGTACCGGAATCCAAATATTACCATTCTTTCTGATATTTCCGCTTAAAACCACTGCAGGATACGCATTAGAATTGTTTATTTTCGTTTCTTGAACTTGTGTACTTGAACTTGTGTCTTGAGTTTTGTAATGCCCAACCTGTTTACAACGATAACACTTGATGGTTTTTTTTGTCATGGTTGCCATTTTGCCATCTGTGAACGAATCTACGATTTTATTGAACGACTTCGATTTTTATTAACATGCTGTCGCCTCCTAGTGTATATTTTTAATTTGATACAAACATATAATAGTTTTTTTACCGCCCTCTAGAACTATTTTAATTAACTGTGACATGTGATAGTAGATGACACTGTTCAAACCAGAATCACGCTAACGACTATACTTCATAACAAATAAAATTAACCCAAAGATCAGCCTGCCAGCTACAGACCCATCAGTTTACTCCCCGCTCTGGGGAAGGTCTACGAACGACTGATCTACCTGAAATAATAATCTCATACGAGACGAGCAATTCGGTTTCCGACTTGGACACTCAGCCCCTTACCAAGTGCACCGCTTCACGGAGCACATTCTAACGGATTTCGACCATGTCAGGCCGAGACCAACGGGAGCAGTCTTTTTCGACGTGGAAAAAGCATTCGGCAAAGTCTGGCACAGTGGCTATACAAGCGGCGACTATACAAGCTACACCTTCTCAAGGTGCCGGATAGGCTCATTTCCATCATTCGAGACTACTTGTCGAACCGCCATCTCCGCTTCAAAATCGAAGGAACAAGATTCTCCCCACGCCTCTTAAGGGCTGGAATTCCGCAGGGTTCGACACTTTACCCTCTACTATACAAGCTCTACACGAGTGATATTCCCAGGCATCCCACGGTGCATCTAGCTCTATAGGCGGATGACACCGCCCTCTATTACAGACATACCAGTCTTCCCATCATGAGAATGCAACTGCAAGATGCAACCAACGCCTTCAGCTAATGGTTCAGATAATGGAACATGGACATAAATCCAGAAAAAAGCGCAGCTGTCTCCTGCAATAAGAGGCAGTTCAGAGACAAAAAAGACGGCCGCGCTCTGCAACCTATCCAATTGTACAACAAACCCGTACTTTGAACCAATGCGGTCAAGCACTTGGGTGTCACCTTAGTCACGCGCTTATCATTTAGCATGCACATTCGGACAGTCAGAAATCAGCTTTCGTACGACGCCGTTTCGTTTCATCGTAGGACGCCTATGCCCTCTGATCAACGGGAAGAGTAAGATGGAACTTCTCTCGAAAGTCCGTCTATACTTAACCTGTATCAACCTCCACATTTTTCAAAACCGTTTTATACGCAGAGCAACCGGAGCACCCTGGTACTTGCGAAATATAAATCTCCATAAGGACTTTCATTTAGATACAATAGTCCAGTTCTTGAAGAAGCAAGCCGTGAGCTACTTCGATATGGCGGACGTCCACGCAAACAAACTCATTAGGACTAATGTCTCGTGCCCCCGCCGTCCAGCCGGGGTAAAAGCTCCCCTGAGAAGACCGAGGTACGTAATAAATGACTCTGACAACGACATAACACTGGCAAATATGTTGTCCCCTCCGGAGGACTCGTCACCCTCCCAGACACTACACAACCATCGTACATATACGCACCGTCCCCGCCGGCGAGGGCGAAAATACCGCGTTTCACACGGCAGACGTGCGGTGTTCCCGCACGTTTGACCGTCGCGGTACCGTCGCCCTTCGAAAAGCACCGTGTCGATTCATGCCTAGGTCCGAGTCTCACAGGAGACACCCACGGATCGTACGCACAGCCCCTAATCCCTCTGTCGCTGGGCGGAGCCGTAGG
>DWDT01005717.1:0-10224 GCA_018245595.1 Microceris scylla
ATCTAAATTTTAATTTTTAATAAAAGTTGTAAGTTTAAAATTAAAATAGACTTGTAAATTGCAAGGTTTAATATATCACTTTTCCAAGGATTTTAGCTTTGAAAACATACATTTTCCAGTAGTATAGAGTTGAGAATCTGTTACTGGATAAATTTTTTTAAGCATCAATAGATATTAATATAATGAGTGAAAATGGTAGTAAACCAAAGGCAATCTGTAAATTGAAGAAATATCGCGCGTATTCGGTATTTCCAAGACCAAAATATTATTCGATCAAAGTATTTGCTAGTGACTAAATGTCATGATATTTTCAATACTTACATCATAATAGGCAGTGGGACTAAGTTATTATTGTTAGGCAATTATCACAAAAGCTCGATGGAAACCTTAAAGACAATTTAAACAGCAAAAAATCTCTGATTTTTATACCTTTTTAAGTTGGACACTAAATGACATTAATAGATGCAAGTATAGAAATCCATCGAATACGTTAGAAAAATGCGTTGAGATTTATAGGTACAGCTGTTCAGACAAAACCATGTTAACATGTTTGTTACATTCTATTAAAAATATAAATGTTCACAAACTGAATATTACTATTCTTAAGAGCATACTTTAAGAATATTATGTAAAACAGTAAGGTATGTAAGATTTCCTCAACATATTCTTCCTCACTGTATAGCTGTTTATATTTTATACGTACATTGTTTTGAAAATACATGGTAGCAAAGATTTAAGCCTCAGAACGCGAAGGAGGGGAAATTTCGAACCTTAATCTTACAACGCTTACACTTAAAATAGAATTGTATGCCTGTAAAAGTGTACAGATAGTAGAATAAATGGGAATGTAGGTACATTGTACGTAATGAAACAGTACCTAGTTGTAATTATAGGTATGTGTATATTATATACATACGTGTATATGCGTATACGTGTAGGTATATGTGTATATTATCAATAGTCTTAAAAAACGACCTTCTAGTGTAGTGACTCTGAATTTACCGATTAATAGTTTGTCGCGTCAGGCTAACGAAAACAAAAACGTTGGCAGTATTTATGCGAAATTTAACCCGTTTGTCTGTCCTTAAGGAATCCATAAACTTATCTAACGATCTACTTGTGTTTGCGATAGGTCTGACGCGTGCCACGTAGCGTACTCCCTGGAGGCCGCTGACATTCCGTTCGCGTTTTATTTGATGTGCTTCAGACGTACCGCCAACCCAACGACTGTGGGGTTCGTCGCTCCATCGACTGCAGTCTTAGATTCATTTAGAAATTTGTCGTTTAGATTAATATTAAATTTATTGTCGAAATTTAGTAATAACTAATGTATTCCATAATGATGTTTTGAATGCGATGGTTACTCCCAAAACGGAGAATTCAACTCTTCAATTTCAACTGTCCCGCTGCCTTCTTATGGTCAGTTGATCACCTGGTAAAGGTGTTGAGCTCGATGACTTTTTTTTCCCAGTGGTTATCAGTTTTCCCCATTGATTTGAGCGATTTAGCCTGGCCACTTTTCGTTCAATTTTCTAATTTCGAGAGCTATATTGGTGGCCATAGTTCGTCTACATCGTCATTGTGTCGTTTGTCTGTAACTAAAACTTTTGCCTCGCCACCACTCACTAGTCTAAAGTATTGATATCGTACCTCCTCTGATAATATCCAGAATGATGTATAAATTTAATTGAATAAGCACGTTACAAGTGTCCCAATTGAGTACTAAAATAATTCGAACCCTCGTCTCGCCGCCACGTGACCAGCAATCAAACAAATTGAGACACGCTCACTTGACTGCCTACTCTCGTTGCGGCCAAAAAAACGATTATATAGAATACATTTTAGAGAGGGAGGGAGTGCGACACTTGTTACTAGAAAAATTTATTGCACTAACATAACTGATCTATGCTAGTTTTTTTAGAATTATGGCGTAATTTAATTTTGTATGCGATACATTTTCAAATAAGGAAGACGGGTAGAGATGTATGTGTGATGATAGTCTGTAAGTTTATTACAGTGAAAATTCTTAAGATATCGAATTATTGAGAACTATTATTTGGACATTTAAAATGGAAATTGGAAGAAGGTCTGATGTGTTGTTTAGTCCCACGTACCTATATTCAGAAGGTCCAATTACCTGCATACTACAACAATTACATATACATATACAGAGTAGGTATAGAAGTTTCCGGACAAGCTTCAAAAGGCTTCACAAGTTGAACTTGCACTTGTTTCTTTGTCTTGTTTTTGCTATTTAACAGCAGTTTTTGTATAATCGAAGGCCAATTTAAAGAATACGACACGAATAATCGATTTACTACGATCATAACTATTACTTGCTCAAGTATGGTAATTAATGATCATCATTATCAGCCTATTTCCGTTCACTGCTGGACATAGGCCTCTCCAATAGCATGCCATTGAGCTCAATCTTCAGCTTGTCGCATCCAACTGCTGCTAGCCACTTCGGGAATATCGTCACTTCACCAAGAAGAAGGGCGTTCTACACTACGTTTACCAAGACGCAGTCTCCACTCCAGAACACTACTGCTCTAACGGTTATCATTTCTGCAACAGATGTAACTAGCCCACTGCCACAGGATCGAATCCGAAACGAGACGATCCAACAGAGAACTAAATTTATGGACATAGTCCGAAGGATTAGCAAATTGAAGTGGCAGTGGGTTGGTTACATCTGTGGTAATTAAAGATGAATTTAAGTTACTTCCCAAAGGTTGTTAAACATGGCAGAATCTATTTTTTGATCGATGTTACATAACCACGATCCAGTTCTTTGCTGCTTTCCTATCTCCTATACCTGCCAGTGCTGGACACGAGGTTTGGACCATAGTCCACCATGCTGCTTCAGTGCGTATTAACGTTAATATAGGTCAAATGGCTGGTTCTCCATCGAATAACTTTAATCAATGTTTAGTTCCGGAGCTAGTTCGTTGCTTTTTGATTAGATCCAAGTACATATTTACTTACCCTGTATTGCTTAACTCGACATATTGTTTGTATTCAGCAACAGTGTCAGAACTACGAGCGATTGGCTATTTTCACACAAACACTTTCTCCTACAAAAACAACACGTATATAACACACGTACAGGAAAATTGATCCCTACTATTTCTGCACAATTAGATCATTCTCCATAACACTTGACGACATGGTTTAATGCTTCAGATGACCTGGATCTCACCTCAATCGGAAAACTTGGTGAAACTTGTAGTGCGGCAGTATTAAAACTTCCTCACCCATATATTATATCGGTTTGATTTGTTCGCTTACAATTCCGATGGTTAACTTGAACATTCGATATTTTTATACAAATACCAGTATTTACGTCAATTTATTTATAATGTGCGGTTCCGTCACGTGCCGGTAGCCGCTGCCACGTGTTGTAGTCATATCTTATAATCGAGTTCCGGTCCGGAATCGCGCTTCAGCCGGCTTAGCATCCTAAATGTATTACCTTGTCGTTTCAAAATTGTTTTGCGGCTTGTACGTTATTTATATATGTATTATTATAGTAGAAGAAGAAAGAAGTCAGAAGTTTCCGAAACAGACGTCCGAAGAGAGGGATGAATACAAAATTAGCACAACAAATATGTGGCATACAAGTAGGTATTTGGCCCCGATGCTGTCTGCTTACCTCGTAAGGGACCAGGATGAAGAGATTTTTGTACAGTAAAAAAGATCTTTCTATACCAATGTATTATAAAAATATTATTTGTCGCACAATATGTTTATACATTCTATTTAACTGTTAAATAATTAATATATTTTCCAAATGTCATATAATCTCATATTATTCATATCCACATAGACATAGTCGATGAGAGAATTATTATTATTCTGAGAACTATTCTGCCAAAGAAAAAATATTAATTTAAAAATAACACTGACACATACGTGCTTTGTGTATATATTGCGACTAGTACACTGCAGACTGCAGCAACGAGTGAGCAGGACGAAATGAAACAACAAATACGAAAGAGAGTTATAATTGGAATTAGCGCTCGCTTTTAATACAATGTTAATTATGGTTTTAATTGAGGGAACGCGAATAACATATTTTCCCGTTTTCATAAGCGCCGCGCTCGTTCTCTATCCAGTAGGTACGGTCAGGAAGAACATTAATTAAATATACAATTTCATTATTATATTTCACGTTTACGAACTACGAATTTATTTGTTATCTGTACCTACTCTATTTATTAAGTACTCCATGTAAGGAGTTTAAAAAACGTAAGAACAATACCATATAATAATATCACATAATATTATACCTGTATCTTTCCGAAGGTGTAGACAGAGTAATGTAGTACCACTACCACAAGGAATTTGAAGGTTGAAAATTCCAATAATATTTACCTTTCTAACAATAATTGTAATATAGGTACTTAATAAATATATCTTCAATTAAGTACTCCGTAAATCGGCTCCAAGGTATACATTTCACAGGAGTTAATGGTATAGCTAATCATTTTTTAATGGCCACAAAAATACATTTTCATGGATGTGATAAAAAATTACATAAAAAAAAATGAAAAACAGTTTACGATTAAAATGTTACAAATTGCATGAGGTGATGTGATTTCTTTGCTAACGCTTTGATGGTGCTCGTCGGAAAGGTTCGGGTGCTTCCGGTGGCGTGGGGCGGAGGAGCCACATCCGGCGGAAGCTTCGACCCCTGTTCTATGTAAACATCAGCCTACTATTGTCTTGTTCTTCTATATCTTTATAGCTATGTTTACTTGTTTGTATTATAAGATTTTTTGCACTTTCTATTCATTAAATGTAGGTAGGTATTATGTATAAAATTAATGTATGTATCCGTTTATGTGTTATATTATTAATGGCTTATCACAGCAGATCTTTTACGGGGAAGGCAGAGAGCACCGAATGTCAAAATCTTTATCTCTATAAACCTGCCGTGTTTCACACATGTGTTACTACTTATGCACTATGAATATTTAACGCTTACAAATTTAACTTAATTAAAAATTAATTTAATGAAATTAACGACATTGAAACTTACATTTTAATAATTTTATCTGTCTGATGATCATACGTTTGTTTTCTTAAAGTGTATAAGAAATTTTAGGTAAAAGAAAAATATTTAACTACTCGTTAACAAATTATCGTCCATTGTCTGCAAAAGTTGACTTATACAAATAAATTAAATATGTAAAATTTTCTGTCATCATCATCATCTCAGCCTATCCCAGTCCACTGCTGGACATATGCCTCCTCCAATGAGTGCCATCGCGCCCTGTCGTCGCATCTGCATCTGCCTGCAGCCTGTCGCAGATCGTCATCCCACCGGGCCGAAGGGCGTCCTACACTAGATACGTTTGCCGAGCCACGGTCTCCATTTCAGAACTCTGTATATATACGTAATTAAATAAAATTATGTAAAAAGCACATATTAAACTTATTCTTATGTTGAATCTTTTAACAAAATAAACGGTTAGTCTTTTAGAATTCCGGGAATAGTGTTTAAGTCAATTTTAAGATTTTAATGAAATATACCTATTTATGTATAGAGAAATTAGCTTTGAAATTCTCCAAAATCATTTTGAAAATTGGACATGTGATTGAAAGGGGAAAACGAGTTACATATAGTGAATGGAGAGTGAGAAATAGAGTAAAAAAGGCGCTTTTTAACTTTCAATATAACTTGCTGACGCTGAAGGAAACCTGCACACCTTAAAATTAATAAAAAAAATTTAAGCTTCGTGAAGTCTTCCAACTCGCACTTGGCTAGCATAGCAGACTATGGCCTTAACCCTCTCAATATGACAGGGGACCCATATTCGAACAGTGGAATAACAAATATGTAGATTATCATTTATTTTTATTATAAAGGTTGAACTAGATTTGGAGGCCAAGCCAAGAGAAGCTAATATACATACATACACGCTATATTTAACGCACCATACCTAAAATTATTAGTTTCCTTTAATACTCATATAACAATAATATTGCCCCAGTAGATAACTTTTTAATATATTTAATAGAGTCACCATTGACTTGTCACAGAACGTTTTTACGAATAAGACTAATAAAAATTGTGTTGTAATATGTGGTTTGTTTACTAACGTTTATGTAATATATTACTCAATTATATACTTACACACATGACGTTTCTTACACATACAATTTTCTTACTTGATACGAAAACCCATCTATTTATCTTTTAACAAATATCATAAAATTTATTACTAATATATAATCACCATAATGAATGATACATAATTGCACTAAAATTATCACAACATAAAATAAACAAATCGATTAATTTAAAGTTGTTAATTTAAAGCAATTTAACATAAAACACGATATTGAATGGAAATAAAATAGTGTTTATTTAATCTATGTATAATAGCAGATTCCGAAAAACACATCAACAATTTGATAAAGATTCGGCTTGTAAAAAACGCAAGCCTTTGTCCGATGTTTAATTTTTTTTCTTAATTCTAAATTTTTTTCTTAATTTTTTCTTAATTTTAAATTTTTTCTTAATTCTAAATAATGAACGTGAGATTTTAACTAAATTCTCATGAGATGACTAACATGAGACTTTAAGTTAATTCTATTTTAACTTGATTTTTTCTTGATTCTAAATAATTAACATAAATAATTAACATGAGAATTATAATTAGTTTACAGCAAAAAACATATGCTGTCAATGCCAAGGATGTTTTATTTAGGTTTTGTAGAGGTTACGCATACGCATGTTTTTTTTATTTTTCGATGCTATTTACCACGACGTAGGGACCCGTGTCTCTTAGGAATATTTGTGGAGAATATTTGTTTTTTAAATGTAGGAGAGAGTATTTGAAAATACTATGCTGTAAATCAATTCGTCTGACAGCTTCTGAATATTACAGTTACCTACGTGAAATACGTATGTTAGGTAGGAAGAGGAAACAATTTTTTTATATGGATGACAAACATATAGGAAACAATAAAATCACGTTTTAACGTAGTTAGGCTGAAAGCCTACTGTGATGGAGTTTGAGCAGTGTATTGTGAGTCGCTTCTATGCGCCCTTTCGCGCTTCGGCGCCAATCTGCGTGACCCTAAAAAGGGTACGCGGTTAAAACAGCGCGCGTGTCATGTACTTAGAGCGGGTAGGACTCGTATAGGTTTAATACTGTTGTAGGATCATTGTATGCATTAAATAAATATTCATTCATTCCTTTACATATTATATTAGGTACCTATTATTGTGGGTTACCTTAGTTTGCACATTGTCATTTCAGTCATTAATCTCTTAATTAATTGATTAATTACTACACATGATATAAACGTAACATCACGCCTGTAATCCCAGAAGAGGTAGGCAGAGGAGTGTAATCCACTCTCACGTTTCACCAGTTACGTTTACGACCCATTATGGAATTGAATCTCATTGCCATACACCAGGCGTAAATCCAGGTATCGAGTAAGTACTACGAATTTCAAGTTAGAAAAACCCAATACTTAAAAAAAGCAAGTATGAAAACGCGCCCTGACATCTGATACCTATAGAACATCTCGATAAGGAGTCGCGCATTTGCATGTCGACCAACGGGGAAGTCAAATAAGTACCTACCTAATTACCTTTATTTATTAGACAAATTAAATAACATTGTCCTTGAAGCATAAACTTTGGTCATTATATAACTTACTAAATAAGTACACTTAATGTAACAAAGTAACTGTTGATACTTACGTGAAGTTTATTTATGATATTTGCCGCGACCTTTGGCATGGCTTAACCATAGTTACCTACAGTTGCCCGCTGCCGTTTGTCATCGAGCGCCCAGCGAGGTCCCGAAGGAGCCACAGCGAGCGATAAAAGCGTCATGCATAATGTACGATCGTCCGAAATCGAAAAATTAAACTCCCGCCATCTGCCGGTCGGGCCGGATAATTACGTGAAGGGTTGCTCTTGTTTTGACATGTATCCGTCGGTTTGCTGGGTTATGATCTTCGCTAATTACCCGGCTGTACGTTGTATATCATCACATCCGGTTCCCGGAGGAGTTGCGCGCTCAGACCCTTTAAAACGGAGTTTTTGTTACCGCCGCGCTAATTGAGTGTATACATACACCAGTATTGTTGTTCAGTGGCGTATGAATAATTGTGTTCTTATATAATGTTTTGGTAACCATTCTAATTTAATGATGGAGAATATATGACCGTGGAAGACCAGCAGCATAGGAGGTGCAAGAACCTGTGCTCTGCGATCTTCAACTCGCATGCTCAGCGGCTTTGATTAAGGCTTATGACTAGCCGTGGATCGAGATAACCTGATAATGTGATGTGTTAGGATGTGAATTTGATAAATATGTCCTTTCTAGATATATCAAACCTATAAAATCTGTCATTAAATATAAAAAGATAATTTAAAAATTATTATCTTTTTTATAATGAGGTTATATATGAAGCAAAATTCACATGATTATTGGCCAGCCCTAATTAAATTAAGCATTCCAAATACTCGAAATCGGAATAGTCATAGTCAGCAATGCGTTTTTTTTCTTCTAAAAACACTGTCTATCGTTTTTTACCTTCTAAAAACTGCTCTCTTCCTACAAATATTATAATAACTTATTTTTAGTGGTCTTATTCGGATAGCATCGTTACAAGTTAATATTAAGTTATAGTTTTATTAACAACGTACATATACCTACTAATTAGATAACTTAGCTCTACATAATAAAGTCATTTAGAATACCAGGCCTACAATGTTCAATGTCTCTTAGATTATTAATAAAGGCTATGACGTAAAATAATTACATGTATCTATAAATTTTATTGTCGTTATGTTCTTGATGTAGACTGGCTATTAAAAATAATATACCTAGATAGATATTATATGTAATATACGTAGAGTATAATACAAGCTCTTCTCTAATGCGAAGAGCCGAAGATTGAGCTCAGTGGCGTGCTATTGAGAGACCTATGTCCAGCAGTGGACGGAAGTAGGCTGATAATGATGATGATGATGAGTGTTATGTAGATGGGAGCTGTGTCTAATGCGTTTGGAACATGCAGACAGTTAATTTCTGATGGAAAATGTTAGACCTTGCGGAGACGATTAATGCAGATTTTGAATATTATAGAAACTGGGATGGGTCACAAATCCACTCACGCATAACGATGACGATAACATTACCATCCACCCTTCAAGTATCCAGGACTATTGACTGCCTCGTTGGTTGAGTGGTTGCAAGCGCTGCTGCCGATCGGGAGGTCCTGGCTTCAAATCCCTGGCCGGGTACTATTGAATTTTCTAATTTAGAATTTCTAGTAGCGAGTCGGAGTTTGAATTTGTGACCGGTGTATGGCAATAGGCTCCCCACCTATTCCATGAGCATGGGAAAACGTGGGAGCGTATTACACTCCTGTGCCTACCCGTTCGGGATTATATGCGTGATGTTACGTTTTATCCCTATTGATCACTCATGAGCAGTGCTAGGCAATTTTATTACACCTATAAGTATTATTCGAATAATAAATAAAATATAAATTGCAAAAATATTATAATTAAAGACCGGCATGCAACTTGCACTGTTTTGTTTATAATTTCTTTAGAAAGATATTTTATATTATTCGCTAATGGTATCTACAAACTTATTATATATGCAGCGCTGACAAAATCCTATTTGAAAGCACAATAAAAACAAGATTACTAGCAACAATACGTCACGGTGCAACTAGCTGTAGTGATTGGTCTGAATAATGCCATTAAATATTGAGAGATCGCCGATCGTTGATGCGTTTTCGGTTACGCATTTGGGTAAGTTTCAAACGAATAACGTATAATTATAAAAGCGTAGACGGTGAAAGACCGTTTTCACTTTAATACAAAGTTGTGACATGATTATGCTATTAACCTAAATATTTAGATACTTTGATGAGTAATACTAAGTTATAATTGCGCTTGGTGCTCTAATACTCTAATAATGGTGTAATAAATGTCGCACTGGCTGTAATTATACACATTCACGTTAGAGACAATTAAATATTTTTCAATATTCCAGCACTTTTCTTATTTTATAAGTAGGTACGTAGCTAGTCACTATTCCAATTTGAACATGTTTGTAGATATAGTTCTTACATCATCATCGTCATTATCAGCCTGTTCCCGTCCACTGCGGGACATAGGCTTCTCCAATGGCTCGCCACTGAGCTCGATCTTCAGCTCTTCGCATCCAACCACTG
>DWDT01005718.1:0-10223 GCA_018245595.1 Microceris scylla
CATATTACACAAACCTTCTCCGTGGAAAAATACATATATATACCAATTTTCATAATAATCGGTACAGTAGTTTTTGAATTCATCGATAACATACATACAAACATTCATTTTTATATAATAGATATAAAATATATAAAATATATACCACACATATACATATAATATTACATTAATACAACGTACACGCAGATAGCGATAAGATACATCAACTATACAAATCGACTTAAAATACTACTCTTGGACCATTCTCTTGATGGCATTTTTAGTGGGGGCTTTCCTTTTATCTACTGGCAGGGCGTTCCAGAGTAGTGTCGCCTGAAATGTGAAGGAGTTGTGATAGAAATAGGTATTGACTGATGGAATATCCATATTCAAATTTTCAGATGATCGTAGTACTCTGTCATGGACAGTTTAACGATAATGAAACAAGTTCTTTATGTAAGAAGGAGAGGATGGATCGTTTAAAATAGGGTACAAGAGGAGCAGTATCCTAGGATTGTAATCCTCTTGGATCGTACGAATCCTTTGACGAATAAGTAGCCATTTTAATTGCTGTCGGTATTGTGAAATGTGGTCATTTGGTCAAACTTACATAAATTGAAGATGAAGCGGATACAATTATTAAATAGGCGTTCTAGTTTATTGAGAAGTTCTTCGGATCTTCGTGTATATAAACGATTTATTTTATTGTTTCACCGCAAGACAATCTGTCTCTTAAATTCTATACTACCCCCTAGGTTACGGAAATAAATAGTGATATTATGATAAGTATCTTAGGACATCTTCACATTCGGTCGCTAGTTCCAAACTAGGCTTGAAGAAAGCTTGTGTTATAGTCATTTCCTTAACATCGCGCTTGTAATCCCCCAAGGAGTAGGCAGACGAGTGTAACTGTAATACACTCCCACGTTCCAACAGTTACGTTATACGCCCCATCATGGAATAGGTGATGAGTGTGTTGCCATACACCGGGTACTAATCCAGGTTTGGAAATGAATTAAAGCTTAATTATCCTTAAAAGCAATTGATTTTTTTAATCTAGATATTTTTTGAAATGAATTTTCAATTAGTTTTATCTAGATAAATCGCTGATGGAAATCTTTACTTTTTGTCTATTTCTATGAGCAATAGGCGTGACATTGTTTCGAATGTATGTATATATAAATACCTAGTGCCTCAATGTTCTTTACAGCAAGCGCATAACCACAATGTTTGAAGCACAAGAAACCGTTACTTTGAAATTGCGCAGTATTGTAGCTACATAATGTTTTATTCGTAAATTCACCCTGATTTATTATTTCCACTAATTCTAATATGCTTCATTGTACACAGGACAATTAATTACATTAGATACAATATAGGTACGTTGTATTTTGTCTGGATCAACCAGGAACAACAAAGGTCCTTAGGCATTTGTGACCGTGTCATTGCGGACAGTAAAAAAATAATAGTCCCTTTCTACGCTTAGTTTCTAACGAGGCAAGTACCCACTATTATTCTAGCCTACATTCTACGTACTTAGCGCATTGTTTAAGCTCTTACCCGAGCAATGACTGTTGGTAAATCAAAAGGTAACTCAATCCACCGCGTTGATCAGGAAGTACAAGAACTCCGAAAAAGGGACAGATGAACATAAAATAAAGACGTGAATTCACGCAGATAATGTCTCAAACGAAATTTCGAACAGTTAATGAACAAAAGATGGCCCACTTTTGTTTTCTGTACACGGCTAGGCAAGGCAGTTTTTGTATTTCGTGAACCATAGCGCGGTTACGAGCGAAACCGATGTGGCACGGAGATAGCCGAACGGCCGATGAAAGTTGTTTGACGGGGTTGTCAGTAGAGTGCTGCGCGCGTGTCTTGGGTAAAATATACTGTTTTTTGGTAAACGTGATTTATGAAACAAAGAAATACTTGATTAATTGTTTCACCTTTTGATAACGAAGAAATGATTAATGTTCTTTGCATTTTTGGTACTACAAATACGAATGATTTTAACAGTGGCAGCAGAAAATGATCTGCTAATAGTCGATCATTCAAACGAGACTGAAGTTTTTTGAATCAATTGCGATATTTATATATTGTCATGAGGTACATATCAAAACTATCGTAAATTTCTTACAGTATAGAATTATTAATCATGAATATGTTTTTGAATTATCCTTCTTATATAATTTTTATATCAAGCTTAATAAAATACATAAATGAATTACTCGGAATTTAATTCAGAAAATGCTTAAAAGCTGGAAAATGTTTTTGACGTGTAATTTCGGTTACATGAATTGAATCAAAATCTTACTAACCCTAACCTAATTACTTATATCCAGTACGATTTAATTTCTATATACTTTTAAATTATAATACTTAGAAAAAATTATATATAGCAAGATATCAATGTAGTGCAAAGAAAATGTGCATATACAAATATGAAGCTCATACGTTGCAAAACTTTTATCGTGTACTGGCAACACCATAGAACATTTTAATTTCAGCTAGTCGAGCCAGTCCGTCGGTAGCGTTCGTAGAGAGAGTGTGTGCTTGACGTCGATCGCGTACCGAAACTACTTTTACGTGGATCCGTTGGGAACCGGTTTGAAAGTGCTTTGAGGTGTGGCGTAGGCGAACAGTGCCGACCGCGTCTCTAACCCGCTCGAAAAGTTCAAAATAAACTTTTTTGTGCTTATTTTAGTGTTAACTTGTGACTGAGTGGTCAGAAAATCTTATCTCAAATATATACGTGCGGCGGTAAGTATCAAACCTGCGCTATCTGTTCTTGCTATTTTTCTTTTATTTTATATCTATGTATAATATAATATGGCGTGGTACAGTACTGGTGTCCGGCATCGATATTGTCTACTTCAAATTGTCTTTTTATTTTTCGATCAATTGTACACTTAACAGGTTTAATTCCTTATTGGTCATACCAATTTGGTACGTGACGTATTTCGAATGTGACGTGAATATGTAAAATTGCTGATATTTCTAAATGGCCTCTCGAAACGGGTTTACGATTGCAAATTATGATGTAAATTTCTTCGTGGCTCATTCATTTTGCTTATCTACCCTCAATATTAATGAGAAAAAAATGTGGCAAAAGTGGATTATTCATACTTTCACGAGTGCTATATTCGAAATATAAGTTAGTTGTAGTTAACTATTAATGTTCTTTTATATTATTCATCTTTAAGGAATGTTAAAAGCCATTTGAAACTTAGGTGTGGTAGCGGCGACTAGACGGCGGTAAAACAAAGCATATTGGCCAGAACGTGAAGCATGCCGATACAATGCTCCATATCTTTATAAGACGTAACATTACGCCTGTAATCGTCGAAGAGGTAGGCAGAAGAGTATAGTGCACTCCCACGTTTCACCAGTTACGTTTATTTCCCACATGGAATAGGAGTTGCGCCTACTGCCATAAACCGGCTAAAGATCCAGACTGAGCCAGTACCAGACATTACTGCTAGAAAAACTTAAAAAATATTTTGTTAAGTATATTCAGTGTAATTAAGTATATCCTACTCTTGTCTTAGTAGCTCTCCATTACAATGCCTTGACTAAACGGAATATATACTTTTATTTTCTAACAAGAATGGCAGTATATCTGCTGTGTATGTACCTACCATGAATGGAACTGAGCAAGACACGTTGTATTCATCGGTTGGAAAGTAATCACCTTTGTTGATTTATAGGGCGGTATTATTGTCCATAGTAATTGAAGCAGCATGGATTATTCTCCAATAGTAACTGAAGCAACATGGATTATGCTCCTGCAGTTGGCTAAAAAACTGTTGGCCCAGCAATAGAATGTAGAAATAATTTAATAAATTTAATGGAAAAGAAATTTGTAACATTTCGTTTCAATAGAACGACAGTATTCAAGTGTGAAAACTAAAAAGTTAATTCTGTTATACGTACATTGCTCTGTCGATTTTATATTTTTTTAATAATTTATGCAATAATTAAAAAAAAATGGTATGGTTTGTGAAGTTTGTCACTTGGCCAGCGTGGCAAACTATACCTTAAGTCTCTCATTATGGGTTCGATGTAAAAAAAATGCAATTAAAGCATTTGAGTAAGTAAAATTAAAATCATCAATCAAATGCAAAGGTATATTTCACATCGTTATATTTGCGCCGTTAAAATGCAATGCCGGTGAATCATACATACTTCTCAGAAACGGTGTACGCCATTGTCGGTAACCCTATGTTTTGATTATCTTTCCGTTGCATTCAGGAAAGAAAATAGTAAAACCACAACCAAAACTGATTTGTCAATCTCAGTTCATGATTGTCATTTGTAATGTCATTTGAAAACGTTCTAGATTCTTGTTCGGAAAATTCAAATGTGACTGTAAATGAAATTTTCATGGTTTTTTGGGAGAAAAATTACATTGTATTATGGCAATCGAACAGTTAATGCTCTATTAGGCATAATATATAAGCTATTAACATACCTACATAATGTAATTCATCAGCATCAGCCTACATAATGTAATTAAAAAGCCGAATACAACGTTATTTAAAAAATTCAAATGTTCTCTTTGACATGTCAATGATTTTACGCCTAAAATATCGATGTAACATTAAAATGATAATAATCGAAATGGGTGATCGTTAATGTCGAATTTAATTTGAAAATACACTCTTTTAAAAAGCTTTTACCAACTTTGCGTAATTCAAAATGTTATTTTCTCATTTGATATCACCAAAGTAATGAGACGATTTCCGTTGTTACGGACTTTGTAAACGCGGAACGCGTTATCTCCCAAATGTAAGTTTATAATTTATGTTCAGAGTTTTGTTTGCTGGCTGTATACATATTTTTTGTACCTTGACTTCATGATGATGAAGAAAGATGGTCATTTCAAAGTCACTTTGTTGTAAATAAGTCTGGTAGGGTAGTTACGAATAGTTTATTAATCAATTTTCTTTGGTCTACTGTTGAATTGAAATGAGACTTTAATTGAGACGATTAGGCAAAGAACCCCAAAACCTTTCGTACTCTGATGTTATATGTGTACATGTTTACTTCACATTGCGTTTTTCCTATTTTGAGCACTACTATCCTCTTAAAATAAGACTAGTAAAGCAATAGCAAGTGCTGGCCAAACATGTGATGATACTTCTTACCATACACTACTTCACGCACGTGAAGGATTATTTTGTAATTTTATATTATGAACTACATATCATCATCATCATCAACATCAGCCTACTCCATATGATCTATATATATGAACTACACACATTTATATTATCTTCAAAATATTATCTTTGAAAGTGTTAATATATCACGTTCTTGATTAAGTTGATTAAAAATAGATTAAATACTCTATTTAACAGTATCTTTTCAATTCAAGCCACCTTATATGAAACCACCATATATGAAAAAAAAACGGTATAGCCATGTTGAAGTCAAGAAAGGAAATTAGTGCGTTAATACAAATATAAAAATTGAGATTAAATCTTCGCGCTGAAAATAACAGTAGTCCTATAAAAAGTTTTTCCGAAAAGTGTATTCTTCTACCGTTCATCGTATACCCATAAACAGTATTATAACAACTTGTCCAACTCTCCTCGCTAACATTTTTTAAACAGAATCAAAATTCAAACGGTTGAATAAATTACGCAACACACGGCGGTTTTGTGCACTGTGGCTGCTAAGTTTTGCATCGGTGTTGCCAACTACGTTGTTTTGGTCAATAAAAGTATATCACAATTGCAACATCGAATGAATAAGTACGCAAAACGCATACATAATCTCATATTTCTTCTGAACTAAAACTACTGTTGTTAGCTAATGCAGAGTAATTTTTTTCTTTATTGTAAAAGAAACATGTGGGTCAAACGGTTTTTGCGGTGACTATTGGAAGTGTAATATATTTTTTGTTTCATTTTTATATCGTTTATAATAACACTAAAAAGAAAGCAAAAAAATCTCATTTATGAAATATTTATATTCATTTCGTACAACATTCAACTGCCGTCAGTCACGCAAACGGTTTCGGATTCGATTCCCGGCGGAGCAGTATTTGAAGCAGGCATTTAGTTAGACAATTACAATCATAATGCTATGACTAATCCTTCGATTCTTTCGAAAACTATTCAAAAGTACAACATACTCGTATGCTGTGTTTACACGAGCTTAGTTTCTACAATTAGCATTAATCGCTTAGAACTGACCTGTTAAAAGCGGGAAAGTAACACGACAACCGTGTGGAATGAAACATTATTTTTACAATAACCAACGCTTTTATTTAACCAATGTAACTATGGTTAAATGGTAAACTGTTAAAACACCTTCGCGGTTGGACGGATAAAAGAGAAGGCAGAAGAGTGTCAGTTCTCCCACGTTTCACCTGTTATGTTATACTTCTTATATCCATCGGGCTCTAATCCAGACTCTGGGTTATTAGGGGGACGTTCAAGTTAGAGAAACCTAATAATACTGTGCGATCCGAGAATCGAACCCAGATACCTCTTACTCAGAAGTTGCAACCACTAAATCAACGAGACAGTGGTTGCAGTAATTAAAAACATCCTTAACTAATTTGGCTATTAACAAGTGTCTCCAATCCGCATTGCGCTAGCTTGATGAAGTATGAATAGAAACAAATTTCAATTGCCGTGAAACGCCACATCTAACCAACACCTGGTGCTGTCTGCTAACCTCATCCGAAGCCTCTCTACACATTCCGTTAGTCTTACGACACACACTTTGCAATATTGCCTGTTAACCGTAACGAGCGTAAAGCGATAAAATCTTTTTTAAGTAATACGTGGCCTCTTTGATGTTACATAGTTTAGTCATAATGTTACCTCGAGTTTAATATTCTTTGATGTTCCCTTCTACAGATGAGAGTTTAGCCACATACGAGTATACCCTTCATAATATAATGATAATAATTATAATGTCTCGGGACATTTCCACGTACGGTCATCAGATCCCAAACTAGAGAAGAGATTGTGTTATGGTAACCAAAGGACTGAGAAACTACATATTATGCATATGTACATATACTATATAGTTTTTTTGCTCTTAACCGTTTAGTGTCTCGTTTACTCTTATTTGGTAATTAATATTTATTATATTCCTTAACCCTCTGAATATGAGAGGAGACCCGTATTCCAGCAGTGGAATTGTAATGGGTTGAAAAAAAAAAATATCTCACTTTAATACCGTCTTTATCTGATAAGCGTAGAAAATGGTCTACGTGTAGCGGCTGGCAGTGGTTGGAAACGAAGAGCTGAAGATCGATCTCAGTGGTGTGTTGCTGCAGATTCCTATGTACGTCCAGCAGTAGACCTGAGTGGAATAGGCTGTTAATGATGATGATGCAGATAACGAGAAGACAAGTATTTGCTGCAGCCAGAACTAAACTACTAACCTGACCTGTAGGAATAGGAATATTTATATGAAGGAGTTAAATTAATTTACTTGAGCTGACATACACACTCATTCTGCCGCCTACATTAGAGTTCACAAGTTTCAGACAACAAAATGGAGAATTCTGGACGTGTATATTGCTTCATAATGTTTTCATGTATAATTTGATATTTTTGGTATTCGGCACGGTGATCTATGCCTATCCCGTATGGGACCTGGTGTGACAATGTAAGTGTATTATTACAGTAATTTTGAGAAAATAATTCGTTGACGCAATGTTCTATTTTTAAATAAACATATTATAATTGTTTTTATATTCTAACTTTTATATCCTAACTTTACACACCTTGATCGAAGAAGTTTACCGAAAAATAAATTCCCTCCAACGTTTCCTTGGAAGTCAGTAGAGTTGAAAATGTGCTAAGACGAAATGTAATTTAAATATCCTCACGCCCGTCAGCCCCTAACTCGGCGCATCGAAGCATCGATGATAAACGACTCGAATGAGAAACAATGTTGTGATAATCCATTTTCGAGCTAAATTTTACAACTTGGATATTCTATCTTGGAACGAATCTTCGCTTCCCATCATGTGCCACATCGGCCTTATCCTGCAATATAGTGATATTTGCCATTTGTTTTTTAGTCTTATCTTTTTTTTTTATTTTTAGCTGGCTATTATTAGGGCCAGTGTCTTTGCCTTATACCTATAAGTAAACAACACTCCAATTACGTGATTGAATCGTTAAATCCGATTCCCCCTTCAATGCTGATCTAAATTACCCGTTGCAAAGTGTTATACCTGTCAATAAAAGCCCTACCATAAATCCGCTCATCCATTTAAACAAATAAACAATATTTAACAACAGGCGCATCTTTTGTATTGCATTGGAAATATATTAACGATAATACTTTAGAAAACAATTCTATTTTAAAATTACATACAGACCTGTCAAAATTATTTAGTTACATATCGTAACGGTGTATTACTATTGTGATCTTTTTTGCGCTCCATTATCATGTAATCATGTATCCTCAACTTATATAGGTTTTAAGTGTTGCAATAAATAATAAATAAATGTATGTATAGCTCAATAGCGCGATATGTAAATGTTGCTTATTTCAACTCCTAACTAGATACCTACTATAAATATTCATGCACCGAAAGAGAGAGAACCTGTTAAGTATGGATCTCGCTTCCAGCCGCCGTTGGAAGCGAGGGTTTATAGTGATAGATGGAGGGTAAGACTTCCGTGTTCCGTGCCAGGTCGTATTTTATCTGTAGAGCTATTAGCCATTAAACAGAGCTCCAGTTCAGATGTTTCTCGATGTGTTAATTTAATACCGCCTAATCATTGGATCCAGAAAACTAAAAGTCATCTGTACATTAGGTAGTACACGTTATAATGGTCAAGGAAAACGTTTCAAGGAAACATTAAACTTTCTTGAAATGTGCTATAAGGCGCGTGAACTCTGCCAGTCTCTCTTGGTCTGGTTTGTTTTGGTTTAACCATTTTTACTCTAACAATAAGCCAAGTCCGTGAGTTGATGACGAAGATAGATAATTTGAATTTGATTCGTTTAAATCGCAATGGTGTTAATTTTTCATTGTCTAAAATGAAATATTTGTTTTGCTCTTATCAAACATCCATTTGTTATTCGAGTCGGTATATTAATTTACATAAGACACGTAGCTTCGTGTAATTATTTGGCCTGGAAATATTAATTAAATATGTATGTCAATGTAACCGTAATTTTAAACGTACAAACCGAGAAACTTTTGAGATAAAATGAAGGACGTCGCTTGCTATTTTAACGGGTATTGTTGTATACCTATGCACTATATTGAAGGAGCAAGTTTTATTGTTTGTATGTTTGTGTAGTACTCAATAGATGGCGCTATTATTACTTTTCTATCTCACCGTGTGATGCCGCCACTTGCCTAAATAAGTGTGTTGTGAAAGATATTACTTTTGCGTTCTTACGATGTGTGATTTTCGATTCGATAATTCGATTTTGCATTATGTGAGTATTTGCATATTTTTAATATTTCATCAACAACTTTGTTGCTCTACTGTCGGAACCAGTTTCCTCACAAAATGACCACCTTTAAGGCCATAAATGTTCGGTTGGCTGGACGAACTAGAGTCAGTAGTATTCACACGTGTGAGAGAACAGGATAAGTTTCACCTCCAAAGAAATATTCCTTGTTAATAATGACTTTTTGATCAGTTCGCTAAGACTTTCTTTTGTTTGGGAATTTTTCCGGACTTCGGGAGTTGGAGGTTGGTAGAACTTTTTGGTACGTAGGAGGTGTTATTATTTCTTAGTTATTTATTTAGATTCGTTAATCTGGAAGTCGAAGCGATAATCCAGTCTATATCACTCAGTATTGCTTTATTCTTGCACTTTGTATTGTCTCATGATTTCTTTACTTTTATATATCGTAGCGTCACTGCATTGTTGAAGAAACAATATTATTATTCATAAACGGTAACATCTTCATTTATTATTAAAATATTAAATTTATAATTTATGGATTAGTTTAAACGGGAGCATATTATTTCTTTAATATGCTTACCAGTGTATATTGTGGAGAACCATATGAAATGATTAGTTTTTCAGCTGTCGGGGCTAATAGAACAGTGTTAGTATTCTTAAGAATATTCTAGAATTTACTTAGAACGTGTTGTGTTTTTATGCTATTTAAATGATAGAAACGAGTAAGTTTGCAATGGATATCAGGTATCCAAGATCTGTATTATTAAAAATGATTTAAAATAGATGTAAATAAGGCCATGTTGTTAGAAGTATATTCTCGGTTTATTATACCC
>DWDT01005719.1:0-10221 GCA_018245595.1 Microceris scylla
ATTCACTATTATATAGGTTTATATAACTTTTAACATTATGGTAATATTTTTTACAAAATTTATATACATAGCTTTTCAGTAACATTCAATGCTATCTCACCAAACCCAGCAACCCTCCTTGTTCCATTTCCTTGCGTAAAAATGACATACAATGTTTATATCGAAAATGGCCTGGAATTCTATTATCTAATATGGCAAGCTCTACTTTGGTGCATATCAATAATTTTTTCTTTTTTTGGCTCACACTAGGGCTCTAATTTTCCATATTCATCTTTTTAAGTTACTTAAGTACCCATTTATAATAATCTGTACATATGGATAATCCTAATTAACTGACTCTACATCAACTTTACCTGATTTAATTTTTACAAATATTTTATCCTCATTGCACGACTTACATTTATTGTGCACATCTAATTTGAGATCACTCGACACATTATTTTCTTCGTCCATCTTCGTAATCGTAAAATGTACGTCCTCATTAGCTACATAACATTCAGGTGTAAGATTCTTTTGATAAGTAAAGTGAGTTTTTAAATGTTCCCGCAGAAAGTGCGACTGAATTACAACCAAATCACAAAAAGAACACTTATGATGAACTGAATTAAGATTATCACATTCTTCATGTCTTCTGTAATGATTACTTAAAGCATCCTGTCGCTGGTTAGTGTATGGACACAGCAGGCACATGTGTAGTTTACGATCTTTTGTTGGGGAAGTATCAGTTGCTCCATTTTCTTTGCCTGTGTTATTTATAGAATGCCGCCGTTGAAGAAGTCGTAGTGTTTGTTGATCGCTTATCGAAAATTGTTGAAAATCAGTTTTCGGTAGTCTTCTGGGCATCGTTTTGATAGCCAACTTTATGTTATCTCCACCTTCTTCCTGCTTAGTTTCTTGATTTTCTAATTCAGATTCTCCATAACCATTGCTACCTTTTTTTCTTTCAGCTTGAGCTTCATCGTTCATTTGATGTTTTCTCATATGTTGAACGTAATTAGCATAGTACTTTACAGAGTAATCACAAAGCTCACACTTATACCGTTGCTTGGAACCATGGAGAGATAAGTGAATTTTGTACTGCTCTCTTTTCTCAAAAGCCGAAGGACACTTATGACATTTATAGCGTTTTTCTTTTTGTCTTCCATTCTTTAAATAAGTAGGATATATAAATTCTGGATTTCCATGCATTAAGTATCCAAATTGTGGATCAGCTTGAAGCACTGGCGGGAAATGATCGTTTGGTTTCACTAATTTATCCTTATCAGTCAAGACTCTTTTTTGAGCTTCAGTTTTTCTTTGGAATAAGTCTGTTCCTGATAGTGGTATATTTTTGTAATCAAGGTCCTCGCCAGATTCATAATCGCACGTCGTTTTTCCTTCATTTTCGTGCAATAACTCATGCTTGGCTAAGTTTCCAATATTCTTAACAGCGTAACTGCATTTTTTACATTTGTTTTCGGCATCACTTCCGTGTAAACCCTGATGATAAGCAAGAGCGGAATTTTTGAAGAACTTTGCAGGACATTCTTTACAAAAGTATTGTTTTGGCATATGCTTAGTATCTAAATTCTTTTTATTGTTGGCTTCGGAGAAATTTTTGCCAGGATTTGTAACTATCCATGATATTTCAGATGTAGTTGGACAAGTAATAGATCCCATACGTGGCTCCTTATGAGCTAAATCAATTATATGTATAAATTTTAACATCTTTGATTTTGTACGATATTCATCCGAATGGACAAGCATATGAGAAGACAAATCAGTTTCATGCGGTACCGAGAACTCACAATGTTTACATTTACTAGCAAATGTCAAATCATGAAATTTGTCATGCAACTTTAATTCACTGTCTGAAAAGAATCTGGCTGGACATTTTTGACAAAATCTTAATATTTTCGTTTCTACAAGTTCATTTCCGGTACCTTCTTCTTTTGGAACTTCGTCTGGAATGCTTATCTTTTCTGTTTCTATTACGATCCGCAATTTTTCTATTTGTTCATCATCCGGTATGTCAGGTTCAACCGGACAGAATATCCGTCCATATATTGCACTGTGCGTTTTCGAATGTTCCGTCAATCTTGATTTATTATCGCATATAAACTTACATTCTAAACATTTGTAAATCGTATCGTCACTGTTCTCAAATACAACACAGTGGATTTTCTCATGATTAGGTATTTTACACTTTTGTGAATTAACATATGAACAGTATCGACATTTATACATTTTATGAAATTCATTCTTTGCTGATACCCATACATACGGTATTTCGTCTGCTATTGATAAATTATCCGGTTTCGAATCACCAGAGTTTTGAGGGGAAGACTCTTCCAATTCTATTTCCATTTCATTTTTCTTCGTTAAAATGCCATGAACCCTCATGTGTTGATGGAGTAGATGTCTTTTAGATACACTGTAATTACATTCTTGACATTTGTAAGGAGTATCAGCTGGAAGACGGTGAAACTGTTCATGATACATATACTGAGATTTGCTGTTAGTTTCATATGGGCACTCAGAGCATTTGTGCCGTTTGGAGAACATTGGATTAAATCCAACTTGTTCTGGTAGGGGTGATTTACATCCCATTGCCTTTGCGATATAGTCTTCCGGGTCGTCTATGCCGTGTATAGCTAAATGCTGTACCAATTCCTGTTCGTCCTTAACAAAGAATGGACAAAAGTAACATTTAAATATAGACTGCGCTGATGGCTGGTGTTGTTGCAAATGCGCTATGAACACATTTTTGTCCGTGGATTTAAAGGGACATTTGGTGCATGTATCGCCAATTATCTCATGTAATATTGGTACTGGTTTCGGTTTCATTGTAGTGACAACCTTAATAACACCGTCGTGTTTCAATCGACAGTGTCTCTGAAACAAAAAAAAACTATAATAAGCATATATATATATATGTTCTAAGATTTCATCGTAAGCATACTAGGAAGTATTCTTGCGAAAATGACACTATTCTTAATAAAGAATAGTGTCAATGAATACCTATTCAATAGATATTTTTTGAAAAAAAACACGGCAAATCACCTGAATGACATGCTTCCAGTTAGAGAGTTGATTACAATGTCCACAACGGTATGCCAAATCTGCAGGGTCTGGTGCGTTTTCAGGTCTCTTGGAACTATTAGGGTGTAGTTTTGGCTCATCCATATTTGGCCGTTTTGAATGCTCCCGCACATGCTCCAAGAGAGCTTCTCTTGACGAATCTCTGAAAATAAAATAATAACAGAAACAAGATATTTAATGAAAAAATAAATTTAGATTTGTTTTCTTTTTAAATTTCTACAACTAAAATGTTAAACCACAATTTGTCTTAAAAATGTCAAGTACTTCACGTCGAACTAAGCAAAACTTTTGTTTCCAATCTGATCACCAAGGCAACATATTGATCCATAGTGTTATAAGAGTCAGTCGTCTATAGATAACAGTTTGTTATATCAAGTGATAAAATTCAACAATTTGAAACAATCGGAATAGCAGACACGTGAGAGCAAGCAGGCCACCCGATTTGGGTGGTCCCTGTACAAATACATGTGGTTTATGTAAATATTGTAGTAACAATATATTTGCAGTAAAACTTACCTATAATTGCACTTTTTACATTTCCATAAAGTCTTCTTGCCCTTTTTTGTGTCGTTTCTTCCATCTAACATTTCATTTTTCTGATCAGTTTGCAGATTCAGAGGATGTATTTCTAATGTTAAATTTGTTGATTTACTGCTATCATTATATATGTCATCTTCTAATGTTGTGTCAATAGATGTATTTGGATCTATGTAATGAAAAACGTTTTCTCCTTTTTCATTTGGAATGGGCATCGCTAAAAATTTATTGTATTTTGTGTAGTTTCTTCTACCTGTTTCATCCGTCATATGTACTTTTGCTGCTGCATGATAAGGATCTCTAGCAGACTTAAGCTTAATATGCTTTGTTATGTCCCATCTCCAATTTGATTTGTATTTACATAGTGAACATTCAAACGGTTTTTTATTTAAATGTCCCACTATATGAACATGGAATCTTGATGCTGTCGTCGCCCAAAACATGCAATGTGGACACTTGAAAACCTTCTTTCCTAATGCAAGACTAGGTGATAAATTCATACAGTCAGTCTCATCAACAACTTCAATATCAAATTCTTTGTTGTTTTCTGGTAGAGTCGAATCATCATTAATGCTTATATCAAGTGGTGTATCAAATTTACGTGTTTCCTGGTCAATATTGTTCCAGACAAAAACAACGTTTTCCATGGGATGTGGTTCGGATTCTTTTTGTTCGCTCAAAGCGACTATATCGTTACTGTCTTGATTTAATGTATCGGAATTCTGCTCGTTAGATGCAGTTCCACTTTTGGCGCAACTTTGCATGTGTATATATAAATCAGCACTTGACTTGCATCGATGTCTGCAGTTTTGACATCGCGTTGAGCTTAAAGTTGGAAGCAATGCATTTGTTAATATCCGATTTCCCTGTGGCATGCAATTTTTTTCATGCACGGAATGTTCTGATAAACACTTGCTTTCGAATCCGCAGTTTTTGCATATTAGTGAACCTTCTTCGCCGGTTTCTGTTAACAGTCGTTCTTTAAGGCGATCGAAAAATGATGATTCATATTTCTTTCGCACTATATTATCTTTAAGGGACGCATTATTTACTGGTATCAAGCTAATGTCAACGGGTAGATTATCAAATTTCTTAGCACTCGAGTCGTTTGTGTTTGCCGTTGGTGATTCCTTGAATTTCTTTGTTGGTGGTTCTCCCGTATTAGATTTGTTCTGAGTTGGTGTTGATGTATTTAAAGGTATTAATTGCGGTATAGGCCTCGATGGTTTCTTGTTTTGCTTCTGTTGTTTTACTTCGTCCGTACAATTGGAATTAGATAATGGAGTTTGCACTTTTTGAGCGTCATCTTTTATTACTGTGATTTCGGAAGAAGTGGCATCATTTGAGTCGCTGTTACAGGTAATCATTTCTTTGTCCGCGTATTGAAGACCCATCTCCTGGAATGAAACGATATAAAATATTATTTTTATTTATAGGTGGATATTTGTCTTCGTTATTTAATAATTATTGTCTTCATACGTAAATTAAAAACACCTTCTAAATTCAAATAAGACACAGTATCATCATTGTTGTAGATATTGTGGAGATTCGTTTGTTGTTCTTGTGTCGACAAATCAACTGACTGGTATACATAATTTAACCCAATTAGTTACTACTTATAAAAAAAAGTGAATAAAAACTGGGCATAATATATACAATCACTACACTTCTCTTTAACATGTACTATGTAACTATGTACAAGTATTGAAACATTTGTTGAGGAGATTCCGTATCTCCTCGACAAATGTTACAATTTCTTCCTGAAGGATATCTATGACTTTATAGTCCTAGCTATAAATTACTCAATTTTTAATTAACTAAAATATGACACTGTATGTGATACAAAAGGTCACGATACGTGCGTAAACTTGTCTATTAATTACATGAACTACTAATAAGTACATCATTTTAGGGAGCAATTATTTACATACTGAAAATTGATTAAAAAAATCTTTAATTACGGTAAAGGCATCTATTACCATCGGGGTAGGAATATCAATATTAGTTTAAACTAAAAAATATTTTTAGTATGGCTCTCTGTCCGTTACTACAAAAGATTTAGAGTCTACGTCAACCTCAGTACCGTGCACTGTAGAGGATTTTCAATTTATAATTTTAGAACTACGAGATAAATATAAAGACTCAAAATTGTTTCATTGGAGTGAAAAAAAAAACTTAATACAATACCGTGAATCGAGATATTGACAAATAGTAGTATATAAATAATTAAATTTATGAACTAAAACGAGTCTTCAAAAATTTCAATATTGCCTTATTTCATACTAGAATTTAAAAAATTCGTTCGTAGCAATTTTTTCTATTAATTGTAAATTTATAAACAACGTATTGACAATTGTTAAATTTAGTTATATCTATTAGAGATAAATGTTCCAAAAATTTTGTGAACTACAATGCCTTCCTGTTTTTATAAAAAGAAATCACATGCATACATTGTATATTCATTCCAAGTAACGTTGCGTTAAGTCTACGCTACGGACTCGAACTCAAAACGGTTATGTTGACAGCACTTTCGTGATATCAAGAGAAAATCGTTCGTAAAGCGAACTAAATACGAACTATTTTATCAAATTTCACTAACGTTACCTCTACGACGCAAATCGAAGTGGATGGGTCTCAAGTTAAAAAGGTATATGAAAGTTTCTTCAATCGACAATTTATTTTATACTGTAAAAGCTAATCGAGGACTTACACTGGGGTATCCATCTACGGACTATGAAAACTACTTGAGCTAAAACCTACCTACTCCTGCCTTATGCAACATGCAGGTGCCTACTGTGTAAGATATTTATATAACTTTCTTTATAACATGTGTATATTTGCGATTAGAAGGCCATTAATATTTTGAAGTGAAAAAGAAAAATCAAACATGAATAAGCCGTGATTAAATGCAAGCATACAGTGCAAGCGGTATGAAAACATGCGTTCATGCGTAGAGTGCTTAAGGGGCCAACTGGAATGGGGTGCAAGCACAGCGGAGCCGGCGTGATAACAGCGGCGTGACGTCATCGGCCACTGTGACCGTCCCTAGGCGCGGCCCCCCGCACTATCGCGGTGACACTCACCGAAGCCGAGTATGAGGAACGTGAATCTCCGCTTCCCTCGTCGTCCTTGGCGATGAGCGCGTTCATACTAATCGTCTCGTCCAGTAGCATGTCGCTGGCTCCCACACGGTTGCGGCGCCGACTCAAGCCTGATTGACCATCCACCGGCGTGTGGTGATTCATCTCGTGGACGGTCAAGCTTTGCCGTATGTCTGCAGTGAAGTTGCACATTGAACAGGGGAAGTTACCGTTGCCGCCGTGATTTTTGTTATGACGGTCCAAATTCCATTTGTAAGGTGTACGAAAGTCACACATGGTACATTTAATCATTGGCATGGAATGATATTTAACATGTTTGGAGTATCTTGCCTTAATGTGTGTAACATAATTACATTTGTCACACGCAAAAAATTTGTTTTTGTCTCTGGTCAAATGAGGGCTGATTTCCTCTTCGATCGACCTGTCACATTCTTCCGTTAGCCGCGAATTGTCAAACATTTCTTCGTTGCATTCTTCAACATCTATTTGATTATCATCGCATTCTTCTATTTCTTCCATTAGGTCTTCCATTCGCTCTACAAGTTCTACAGATTCAGACGTAGAAGGCAAAATTAATTCTTTTGTTGGTTGTGTAGCTTCATGAACCATTTTTATGTGTCTTTGGAGTTTCTGTTGATGTCTCGAAGCGTAAATACAATGAGGACAGTCATGTATCTTGAAACGTTCAAAGTGAACGTCACGCGTGTGTAAGAGGTAGGCGCGTGGGTTTTGCGTGTAGAAGGTGCACTTCGTGCAGCTGTAATTTCGCCTTATTTTGCACTGCGGTAGTTCCAAATCTTCCGCGGCGTCCGACGAAGCTTCCGAAGACACGTCGCCGTACACTCGGCCTTCGAGGGGGCGCACGAGAGTTGCGACCTCGCCGACTTGCGCGCCCGACGACGAGGACATCTGTTGTAGCATACTCCACTGCAACAAACAATGCTCGATGTCGGTTAAACGTTCCGAGACGGTGGCGCGCGGCGCGGCGGCGAGGGGCGCGCGGGGGTGTGCAGCGCGCTGCAAGCGGCACGTGTGCGGAGCGCGAGAACGTCGCCGGCAGAGTGAGGCGGACAGCTGGCAGACGACCGCCGAGCGCCGCTGGCGGCTGGCGGCTGGCGACCGGCCCCGAGGGCGTGTGGGCGCGGGACGGGTGCGGAGGGCTTCATGTGATGCTCCAATGTTTTTCATCCTCCTTGACACCGAACGCGGTAAGGGGAGCCGCCTCAGCAGACTGCTTCCACTAGCGTCATTATAAAAATGAGAATCTACTAAAGATACCTGATTGCCAGTTCACAAGTTTTAGTGGTCTTTTATGCGACTAATTTGTTAAGGTAATAAATCTATAGAAGCTAATTATACCCGATACCTGCACATATTTACTATAAACTAATCTACTTGACCAAACCTTATAAAGCAAACTCGATAATTTGGCAATTAGTAATTAGATCCTGTTTAAAAGTAACTTTATGTCCGTTCCGTGACAATACTTCATTTGTGATGACAATAACATTTTTGAAGTAAGAAGTAATATGAAAATAATGACAAGATATCAACATAAATAAGTTGTGAAAATTTAAATTACATATGATATGCTGATTTTATATATCAATTAGGCGTAGATGTCCTTAAAATCCGCCGTAGGGAATATTTGGTGAACGCGCAATCGTTAGTTTTAAATTGGACTGTGCTTCTACAAATACAATCACCAAAAAGCAGTTGTTAGTAAACTAATATTTTATTGAACTTTCCACGATAATACTTTTTAATTGCTTTATGTGTCGTAATTTGGTATAATTCTAACTCCAACTATTCGATTTAACGTATATTATATGGTTGCCTAAGATTTCATTATGATGGTGACAGAACCAACTGCTTAATTTGTTCATTACGTACGAATTACTAATAGAACATACGCATAAAAAACACATGTAAGTATCTGCGCACATAGTTAAAGCTGACAGATTTAAATAAGCGGGTTTCTTACCGTCAACTTACAGTGCTTTTTTTACGTGACGTGTATGTATCACATGTGTCTGAAACGCAAGACTTATGCAATATTTTTGTCTCAATAGCAGTGGTGTAGGAGCAAAGCTTAGGTAAAAGTGTCCAACCCAAAGGCATTAGTATTAAAGGAGAGATATTCGATGTTTAAGTTAGGAAGAGAATAAAGCACAGATATAGCAGCTTGGCGATGTTAAGTTCGGCGTGGGACGTAACACAGGCTCGCTCAAACGCCTACCTACACGAAGTATCCTTCGCGCAACTCCCCTTGGGTCGGGTCGCTGGGATATTTTATGTAATAAGTATCTAACAGCAACGTTTTTATTCTTTTTACAACATCTTTCGAACACTACTAAACTAGTCACTGATTCTTTTCTGGAATGTGAAGGATTGACGTTTAAACTAATAGTTATTTTATGAGCTTTAATAGTTTTAGTACTTTTCAACAAAAAAGGGCGCGAAAATATTGGCGTCGTTAATACAGTCTAGTCCTCGCTTGTCACGCTATCGTAGATAACCGCTCTTACTTTTCAAAATACATATACCTACTTAGTTTCATATACAGAACGTCCTAGTTGCTTCAGTTCTAACAAAGAACAGATGAAAATATATTTTAACATTTTCATGTAGTCTCGTGAATCTTCTTAAGAGAAGCTTATTAAATAATATCATGGAGTGAAACTAAGGGGAACTAAGTGAATACAAACAGTTGACTAAAGGCCGAAAGACGTGATTCTTTCATTTCCTACTGTGATTCGTGCGTTTTATTTTAGAACTATTAATGCGTGATCGGACCGCAAATAAATGTGACGCGCAAATGAGAAAGATTTATCTATGTAACCATATCGAGTATTTTAAAGTTACTATGAAGTTTTTAGTAAGACATTTATTTGACAGATTTTTTTTTAATCTAATCCATAAACGACCTTATATTTTTTACATCGTATAATTAACCAAAAATGCGTTGCCCAATTTTATGTACAACAGTAAAGAAATATTCGTAAAACATAAGAATTCATAACAATGAATTCATATATTTACTATGTAATAATTGTGTACATACTTCAAAATATGTAGCTTCAAGTTTTGAAATATTTTAATCACAGAAATGTTTTAATCACAGTTTGCTCGACGTTTTTTATACTTACTTTACTAAATTATAAAGTACGTAAGATTTTTTTATTAACAAATATTTCATGAGGATTCAATTAAACGTGTCACTAGAAAGTAATTGTGTAACGATCATTCATTTAAAAAAAATAATATAATCGACCCATTGTACTTCCACTGTTGGAATACGGATCTCCTCTCATATTGAGAGGGTTAAGGCCATAGTCTACCACGCTGGCCAAGTGTGGGTTGGCAGACTTCACACACTTTAGAATTTTTTCTGTTTTTTTTTTATTTTAAGGTGTGCAGGTTTACTCACGATGTTTTCCTTCACCGTTAGCAAGTGATATTTAAATTTAAAACGCACTTTTGTAAAGAGGTGCGCGCCATG